>RJWM01015246.1:0-48337 GCA_004363535.1 Dasyprocta punctata
ATGAGTAAAAAGTAACTAAGACAGAATTTGGTACCAGGAGTGGGGCCATTGCTGTGACTAAGCCTGACCATGTGGTTCAAGAGCCTTTGGAAATGGCATGTGGGAAGAGTTTGGAAAGGTTTGGAGATGTCACCTACATGCATAGAGCTGGAATAGCTTAGGTTGTTCTGTATGGGAGATTCTGGTCAGAGCCCAGGAGACCAGAAGGCTGATAAAAAGCCTCTCAGTAAGGACCAAGCTCGGGAGGTTTCTGCGGGGAAGAAGGACTGCATTGGTTGTTGGACTCCACATGATGTGTGTTACTGCTTGGCAGAAAGTTTGTCTGCATTCTGCCCATGCCCAGAGACTTTGCTTGAAAGTCAGATTAAGGGCAAAGGACTGCTTAGTCTAGAAAGAGAAATTACAAGGCAGCCAAATGTTGAAAAGGTGGCCTGGCTGTTCTTGGGGGCTTTTAATCAGATTTATGTTGTGAATAAATAGCAAGGAGCCCAGCATGGTGATCTAAAATGTTGTGAGTTTGGCCAGGAAGCTGTGGACTCTAAAGATGGAACTGAGACCTTGATTTCTGAGAAGGAACAAAGGAATAAAAACGATGGCCTGGGGGCATCCCTGGAAGCAGCAGGCCTCTACCCTTTGCAGCCTCAGGCCTTCAAAAGTGAAAGAGTTTGCTCCAAGGAAAAAGTCGCACAGTGCCATGTCCTGGAGTGGTGACAGAGGCCACAAGAGGTTTTGAAAGGGTCACAGCCACACCAAATCCCAGAATGGAGGTGGCCACACCAGATTCCAAAATGGTGGTGGCATAGAGATGTTCCTCGCAATCAGGTTCAGAGAGCTCATCAATCCAGGCAGTCAACCCCTACAGCCAAGAGAGAGGAAAGCCTGGCTACTGCTCTACCTGGCAGTGGACCTTGGTGGCATCCATGTGGCACTGGTTTTAGGTGCAAGGAAAAGGTACAGAAAAGACTAAAGCAGCTTCCACCTCACCTGCAGAGAGCAGTGTGTAAAGATGTAAGGGTGAAGCCAAGGAACATGGATCATCCAAGGAAAGCTATGAAACTTAAGACCCCTGAAGGTGCTGCAGGGATGGAATCACTCAAGCCTTTTGGAGCTTGCAACCAGATTGCTTCAGATGCTGAGCAGAGAACTCCAGGACTTAATGTTTGCCTTACTGGATTTGGAATTGCTTTAGTTCCAATACTTCGTATTCCCCTGTTTTTAACTTTTGGAATGGTAATGTTTATCTTGTGCTTTTGCATTTCAAAAGTGTTAAACCTCATTTTCATTTGTGCAGGGGGGTTATAATTGAGAGTTTGCCATAGATCTTGGAGGAAATTTGGGACTTGAACTTTTCAATGGTGCTGAAACTGTTAGGAGTTTGGCAACTGTTGGAGAGGGACTAAATGTCTTTTGTATTAAAGATGTACATGAGTCCTTAGGGGTCCAGGGGTGGAATGTATTGGGTGATATACTATGTACTCCCCAAGTCCTCATATGCTTTTGATGGGGCTGAGTCTGGTGTTTGTGATCAGTTTGTTGTCTAGCACTGAGATTGGTGATATGAGTGCTGCACCTGCCCAGGGGTGGAGCTGAGATACAGTGTAAGGAAGGCAGGTCTTCTCCTCTCTCGCACTTCTGCTCTCTCTCTCTCTCTCTCTCTCTCTCTCTCTCTCTCTCTCTCCCTTTCTTGCCAGTGCACCTTGCTGTTGCAGTGGCCATGAATGGCAGACCCGCCATGCCACACTGCCTTGGAGTCAACTGTGTATGAACTGAAACTCCTGAGAAACTGTAAGATATAAACCTTTCTTTCCCTAATTTTGGGCGTCAGGTATTTTGTCTCAGCAACAAGTGAAAAGTAACTAAGACAGGACCAAATATAGTCCCCAGGGTCTAGCCTCTATGACCCACATGTACACACCCAAAAATGTGTGTTTCATGAATCTCCTAGGTATCTCTCAAGCTAATCAAGTTGATAAGCAAATCATTACAATGGTATTATCAGAAAATTACTTTTAAATAGCAAGTGGGGTCAGAAGACTGGAGGAGGCTTTGAAGTTGGGCCAAGAATGTACTGAACGGTAATTATGAAAATTTCAGGATGTCTTAATACAGGAAAAATTTGGTAAAATTTATTTCATATATAACACAGAGCAGTGTCTATAGCAGCAGTACCACTCAGGAGAGTCCAGGGGTGAGAATAATCAGGAATACAGAGAATGTTAATTAGCATATTTAATAAATTTGAACTAGAAGATGTTTTCTTTTCAATAGAGATGAAATTCTTGTAGCTTCTTATTAAGGAAAGCTAGTAGAATTGTATTTAGTTTAAACTTGCTTGTATCAACTTGGCCCAGGGGACTGATGAAACACACTTCTCGGTATGACTGGGTAGGTCATGAAGGTGTGCTCTTTGCTATCATATCTTGTCTCTTGCCTCTTCCTCTCTGGCCACTGTGAACTAGGCAGCTTTGCTCCTTCACACCCTTCCAATAAGAAGTTTCTGCCTGGGAGCCAGCTAATCATTGATTGAATCTCCTTAAAATGTAAGTCAAATTAAATCTCTTCTCACTTAAATTATGGGTGTTTGACATTGTGTCCAGTAATGGGAAATGTGACCAATATACACAGTACATTGTACAAAATAAATAACTCTTCTTTTTTTACTTTTATACCCGTTGCCATTTCCCTCTTGTCCTAGGAATAACACTCTAATTGTAATTCAGACCTTGCTTAAGAACTATCCCTTTTTCAGTCTAGATGGTTTAGGCAATATTGACTTTGTCCTTGGTTGTGAAATTGTCTCAGTCAGTCTCCCACACAATAAAGAATATGAACCAGTGTGACATAGTCTTGGGACTTTGGTAGAAATTAGAGAAGAAAAGTTGGTATTGTTAAAATAACAGAATGCCAATAGGGAGGTTTTGCTGCCATTTACAGTGAAAAACTTAGAGTAGAGCCAACATAGAAGGAAGCAGTTTAAGGGATTAAGAGAGTACAAATTTGGGTCCCAGAAAAAGCCAAAGTTCTGAGTTTTCTGCCACTTGTAACTGATATAATGCTAATTACTACACAGGAATTAAAATAATTAAATTTTATTTTTATGTATGTATTGATTCCCTAGGAGAGTCATAACAAATTCAAAACTTCATGGTTTAAACAACAGAAATTTATTGTCTCACAGTTTTGAAGGCTACAAGAACAAGATCAAAGTGGTGGCAGGTTTAGTTCCTTCAGAGATTTTTGAGGAAGAATCTTTTCCATTTATTTATCACAACTTCTGCTACTTAACTGACAATGTTTGCATTCTTTGGATTTAGATGCATCATGCTGACCTTTGTCTTCATCCTTACCCAGGATTCTACCTATGTGTCTCTGACTCTGTGTTCACATTTCTCTTTTCATAAGGGCACAAATGTATTTGATTAGTGAACTTCTTAATGACCTTATCTCAACTTCATCATCAATTTTCAAATAAGATCACATTTATAGGTACCAGTGTTAGACCTCAGTATATTTTGGGGGAAAATAATTCAACACATAATGGCCTCTAATAACTTTCCATGTTATAGAAAGTTGTAAATGAATCACTTCTGATGATTCCAAAGTAATCTATTGTACAAACATAGCATTTAGCTTTCCTGTCTTTAATAAATTATTCCATCACTCACATTCATTAGCATCTACTCCTAAAGTGAATCTCATCACCCATATAATTGCTAGGTTAAATCACATGAAAAATATTCAAGATAGGACACGAAGTGTAGAACTATTCCATGCATGAAAAGCATTGTTTCCACAAGGTTAAAAGTAGAGTTCACACAGTGTGTAGACAGTATTTTTTTTATTTTGTAAAATCAGACGTACAAAATGCCATCCACTTGAGTTACACTGCTTTCAGTGTCAAAGATTGATATGAATTATATGTTGTTGTGTCTGACCACAAAGAGCAAAATGGCTCCAGCTCATGTGTATCTGTGAGTGGACATTTGTGATTTTCCTTGCAGTTGTTACAGATAAAAGATACAGTACGACATTACAACTGAATGTGCTTCATGATAGCATGTGGTAATAGGAATCTGAGTTGATCAGACTTCAGCAGCCAAAATGACCACTGGAAAAAAATAGTTTGCCAGGGTTATTATCTAAACAATCTAAGTAGTTACAGGTGAATCATGGGTTATTGAGCATAATAGCCCTTTGTAGACTCAGACCTTGCATAATGGTGTATTGTTGTCTTGTCTACACTAGCCAGGCAAGCAAATGTGAGTGACCTCCTTAGCAGCATCCTCACAATTTAATCTGAAATAGACTAATCTTGGGAGTTCTTAAAATACAAGATTTGAGAAAACTTATTTAAATCCTCTCAAGTAAGATGGTTTGCTTTACAACAATAAATTCTTTGATGAAAGTAATCAGATGAATACTACCTTGTACTTCTCTGTCAGTGCCAGAGGAAAAATCGTTAGTTAAGTTAGTGAACACTCTATTGTAAGGTGATCTTACAGAGGAATAGTATAGGGGATGAAGAAGAAAAATCATGAATCTTAGTGCCAGAAGAGATCTGAATTTGAATCCTGGTTTAGTTATTTGCTGAGCTGTGGGATCTCAGAGATACCCTCTACTCAAAAATAAAGAAACTGCCTCCCATATAGAACTTTTTGAAGATCAAATGGCATAAGATATATAAATATGCTATATCAATGGCAACAGGATGAATTACATGACATTGACTATCTTCTTTTAAGTTTGATATGACAGTATTTTTGGAAAAATACATTTAAGCACTTCTATTGAATCTGTGGTTTTGGGTATATTTCTCCATTGCTCTAGACACTACTTATAATATCCAGAGGTTGTTTTCTTAGAAGAAAATTAAAAAGTAGTTTCAGTCAATTTCATCTTAGTATATTTTGGCTTTTTAAATTATGATATTTCAGGCTAGGTTCCTGTGAATCAGACTCTGATGAGAATTTGTGTACAGGGATTGTTAAGGGCTATCCAAAGAAATTGGCAAGGAAGCATGAGATATAGGAGAGAAAAGAAGAAGCAGAGTATCATGTCAGGCAAAGTCCCATGTAATGTCACTACAGGTAGACTCCTTGGGGAGCTGTATGATATATATTGTGTTTTAGAGTTGTTCTTGCCCAAGAAGCTGGACTTTCCACATTAGCTAACAAAGCAGGGTGCAATGGTAGAAAGAATGTGGGCCAGCTCAAGGCATCACTACATTATTTACTGCATTTTTTAAAAATTTTAAACAAAATATTCACTGCATTTCTTCCTGCAAAATTTAGCAGAAAGCTTTGTACATTTAAGGAACATCAACAGTGCATGTATAACTACACATAGAAATGTGGACTTCAATTCTCCTGTTTCAACTTCTACAATTTCTTCAGCTTCTATATCTATATAAGCAATTAGAAAAAAGGAGTATATTTTCTTCTGTTGCATCTGGGAAAAGAAGCCAGAGATTCTAACAAACAACTGTTCTAATTGCTCTTAAATGTTTGTTTTATATTCAACAGAGATTATGTCTTGTTCCACTAGTCATGCGAAAAAAAAATACTGAAATTACTTAAGAATGCAAAAGCAATTCAATTTATTGAGAGTATGCAGACACAGTATTAACCTATTGTCATCATATCGTTTATTCCTTAATTGTTCAGACATGACTTACTGAATCATCTCGTGTAATCATCTAGTAATTTACAGGCAACACAATATAAACTGTTATAAATGCAACAGTTATAGTCAAGAAATAGATTTATATTCAATAAATCCTTATAACCCAGTTATTTGTTTTCTGGCAAAAGTTGAAATTTATGAAGACCTTTGTTCAACTTCTTGTGAAAACTTGACTTCTTTGTAATGTTTCAGTTTTGAAGGTAAGTGATTCTTACTTATTTTGCTCCAAAAATACAACCTTCTCTACTCTTACTCTTGTCAAAGTTGGTATTTTATAAATCTAATAAAACTTTGGCTGTCCCTGAATAAGAAAGGTAGAATGAAAGATGATAAAAACCACATACACAAGAGTGTCATCCTTGTGTGTAGGACTTTATTATCTCTACAGTTGTATGTTGATTTTCCTTTTCTATGTATTTTCCTTTTAGTTCAGGATTTACATACAGGATTTCTCCTTAGTTTTCTATACCAAACTACTGAATGTTTTGAACTCCTATCATTCCTTTCTCCAATGTTCCTGATTTTGCCACTAGGCTAGTATTTCTTAGTTATGATTTCCAACACATTCTTCCCTTGATTAAATCCTTCCATGACTTCTGGTGAGTCAGTGCCATTCGTGGACTGTAGAGGGACAGAACAAGGATTCACCAAGAAGCAAGTCCTCCCTGCAAACCAGCACCATGGATGGACTGCCACTGGTTGGGGGACAGCCAGATCCAAGCCTTTCCCTCTCAGTACCATTCACAGACTGTACGGGGAGAGAACAAGGATTCACAAAGAAGTAAGCCCTCCCTGCAAACCAGCACTATGTGCAGGCCACTGCCAGCGGGCGGACAGCCAGACCCCAGCCCTTCTCTCTCAGTACCATTCACAGACTGTACGGGGAGAGAACAAGGATTCACCAAGAAGTAAGTCCTCCCTGCAAACCAGCACTATGTGCAGGTCACTGCCAGTGGGCGGACAGCCAGACCCCAGGCCCCTTCAGGCATGTGGGCTAAGAAATAAGAAAAACCAATCCCCGTCCCCCTCAGTAAGCAACTGACTGATCCAGAAAAACACAGGCTGCAATGATAGCTATTGAGATGAAAGGAATTTGATGCTTGTGGTGTTTTGGTGTTTCACTGATTATATATAGCTAGTGGTCCAATCATCTGTTCAGTGGATAGCAGTACACAGAGTGGCATCTGGTGGGATCTCCTTCTGAAGGTTGTAGGCATTGTTAGTTCCCTATTATCTTGTTTTGAATTCCTGTATCATTTTCATTGTTTTGTTGGGTTGGGTTTTGTGCTGGTTTGTTTTGTTTGATTTTGTCTGATGGCATGAGCAGCTATTTCAAAGATAGCAAGATATATTATGGTAGCCATTTTGGATTTACTATTGTTTTGTTTTGAAGTCCTTTATTGCATTCATTGTTTTGTTTTTGTTGGTTCTATTCTGTTCTGTTCTATTTGATTTTTACTATGTCTGAAGGTATCTGCAACTATTTTGAAGACAACAAGAGGCATTATGGTAACTATTGTTGATTTCATATTGTTTTGAAGTCCTGTATCACTTGTACTTGTTTGTTTTGATTGGTTTTATTCTGTTTTATTTCCTTGGTTTTATTCTCTTTAAAATGAAAAAAAGAAAATATATCTAGCTAATAGTACCCTAAAATATGATTATTTCTGGCTGTCATTTTTATTGTCACGTGTATAACTTTCTGTACTTTATACAGAGTATGTATTTTATGTTTAGAACAAAATAATCTGTGTAAGTCATATCAGTCTTTCTAGAACTGACCCTTGTTCCACCTTCTTGCACTGTTCATTGCTGCCCTTTTGCAGATCTTTTCCATCCTATTCTCCTCTTACAGTCTCACTCCTAGACTCTCCTCTTCCCATGTTGTACTTCAGAGAATGTGCCTTTTATTCCATGGCTGTAGGGTGACTTTCTTCAGGGTTTTTCTTCCATTGTAGGGCTTGATTTATTTTAAATATGCAGCATTCAGCTCTCAGGCTGGTTTTTAGCTAAATGAGAATAAAAGATGCTCAGAAACCTTTTGATTTATATCATTTCCAGAAAATACAATTTACAAATGTAACATTTTTCCCCCAAGTGAAAGAATAAATCAAGCAAGAGATAGCAAGTCTTCTAGAAAAGCAATATAGTAATGTTGGGATCAAGCACCAAATTATTTACTAGATTCTACTGCTTAATAGTTCTGTGATATTGAACTAATTGCTTAAACTTTTGATACCTGATTTTTCATCTATGAAATAAAAATAGCATTACACTATTATTTAAGAGTCATAGTAAGAATTAAATGATTTGGTACTCTTAAGGTACTTAGATAAGCACTTGTCAAATGATAAATTTCCAGAAGTACTAACCATCATCAGTAGGAAATCAACTCATCCTACATCACTTAGAATATATGTATTATATTCATATATGTAATGAAGGAGACACATAAACACTGAACACAGGAGTACCTAAGCTTACCTAATCAGGACATCATAAAATATGTAAATTATATAATTCTGTAAACAATATATAATTATATAATTCTACAGATAAAATTTGACTTATTATCACCCAACATTAAAATATAGCATAAATGTGCATGTATTTCCTTCAAAACTAGAAAACCTGTAGATCTTTGTTGGTTCTAAACATAGCAAAATATCATTCTAAAATAGTTTATCATACAAATGTATATAAAGTAGTACATAGGACTATACCATGTCAAGTTAAGAGTATATTTATGTCTATGTAGCTACAAACACACACAAAATTAAAAACAATTCTAAATATATTTTTGTAGGAATTATTTATTTATTTATTTATTTTGTAACTGCATCATGAACATCTTTTGCTCTCGTTATGATGAATATATCTCATTGTTTTTAATGATTGTATATTTATGGACTAAATTACTGATATTGTACTGATAGATATCTTGGACATTATTCAGCTGTTCACTGTTAAGTAATGAATAAACCTGTTTTACTTGCATTTTTGATGCACCTTTCAACTGATTCCTTGGGATAAACTCTAGTATTGGATCTGATAGATGAAAGGGCATAAACAAGTCATATTGCCATACAGAAAATTAGGCCAATTTTCACTTATTACAACAGTATACAGAAGTCTTTAATTTACCATATTTGACCATATTGGATATTATCATTATTTTCCACATTCCAATTGTGACTATTAGGTAATTTCCTATTTTAGTGGATCATCTACATTTTTCCTATTGTGAAATATGCAACAAAGTTTCTTAGACATTAACTCTGAAAGAACACAGATTGAATTGATTAATTTCTATATGTTTGTTTACTTTGCTATTAATTCAGTTCCATACCTCCCACATACACACATCCATTTATTTACATTTGTTTTCCTTTTATAAGTTTATGAAAGCATTGTGATATATTTTTCTCTCCTTTTCTAACATCTGTCAAGTCTCTGACTCTGTTACAGTAATCATAATCTTGATGATGGGAAAATAATCCAAAGAACACAGTCTTTGCATCTCAGTGGTAACATCACTAATATGAAAATCTGGCTCTTCTTGTTAACAGTCATATGCATGTAAGGCTTGGACATTGCTAAGGAAATTCTCATTCAGTATAATATTTAGAGAATATTCCCTTTTCTATTTGTAATGAGTCACACAAACACAACTTTTGTTAGGACACAAGCTTAAAGGGTTAGCAGTGTTTTAAACACAGCTGTCAGACTCATGTGAAACACCTGGTAAAATGTAAGCTTTTTTGCTTGAATAGTTCCATTATTGGTACTGCATAAATATTAGGAAGTATAATCTTTTGTCTAAAAATTGACACTATATGGAAGTGAAATAATTTTTGATATGTTATAGATTTAAGACATACATTTTAGTTAATTGCTCTGTATTTGCTTTTAGAATTTGTAGATAACATATTCATTATGTATGGAAAAGTAGGAGCACAAATTTCTCTTCCTTGGTGGCTCTGTTAGTTACTGACATTGGAGTTTAGCTTAGTTACACAAATTCACTGAGTCAGGTTCTTTTAAAATCTGTAATAAGAAAATTAAGTTACATATTTTCAAAGGCCTATCTAGCTCTTCCAAGTTACTGTATTATTGAAAAATAATAACCTGATTTTGGAGAATGTGGCATGTTCAGGGGTAAAATTAAATGTAACCTATACTGAGATAAGAAGCTTAGATCAAACAGAACAGCCATAGAATTCTACTTGGACTAAGGTTTTTCTACCGTTAGAAATATTTAAAATTGTAAACAAGTTTTTTTCCATTAAAAGTTCTGTGAGTGGAGATAGGAGGGTTTTTACATTCTTCTTTCTATTTCCCTGAAAAACTATACCTTTTTGAACAAATGTTAATTTTTAAAAAATGTTAACTGAAGTTATCTGACTGGTTAAATTATAGTTTCTTGCTTGCTTTGTCCTTTCTGCATTTCCATAGACAAAAAAAATAAGAATGAAACATTTCAATCTTTACTCAGAGACTTATATGGATGAAAAAATACAAACACTCACTAGGATGGCTTATATCAGGACTCTTGGAATGAAACCCAGAAATCTGGGACTCTTGCTGTCTCCCCCACCCACCCTCTGACCTCTGAAAGGTCCCATAACAAACTCCCTTGATCCTCTAACTCAGTAGCATCATTACTAGTACTTCTGCCATGAAGAAGTTCTAGGTTTGTTTTTGCAGAGAGTATTAGAGAACAAGCAGATTATTACAATGTGACACACCACCAGTTTACGTTTCAGCAACTGCTTTTTTTTATTAGCACATGTTTGCAATACATAATGTTTACATTCCTTGTGTGGTGTTGGGACATGAACATAACACACCCCTATTTCTTTGTTCATCCCCTTTCCTTCTCTTCCTTCCCCTCCCCTCTCCCGCTCCCTTGATCCCTTTACCATTTCGGAAAGATTTGTCTCCCTACTTGCTATTAGCTATCTTTTATTTAGCTTTTTATTTATATTTTGGGTTTCTTATATAAGAGATTTCTTGTGATATTTAAGCTTGTGTTTCTGATTTATTTCTCTTAACATTATGGTCTCAAGATGATTCATTTTCCTTCAAATGACTCAACTTTATGGCTGAACAGTACTCCATTGTGTGTAAGTCTTACATTCTCTTTCTACATTTCATCTGTTGATGAATGTTTAGGCTGCTTCCAAGATTCAGCTATTATGATTTGTGCTGCTATAAACATGGTTAAGGATGTATCACCATAATATGATTTCTTTAACTCTTGGAAAGATACCTAGAAGAGGAATATTTGGGTCAAATGAAATTTCTACTAAAATCAAAATAGATCAAAGAATTAAACGTTAAAACAGAAACACTTATCCTGCTGGAAGATGAAAGAGCCAATAATCTGAAAGGACTATCTGAATGGAACCCTAGGTACACAGAAAATAGTACTGAGAATCAACAAATATGGTCATATCATCATAATAACAAACCAACAGAGTGAAAAGTCACCTACAGAATGGGAAAAATACTAATTATTCCTCAGACAGAGGATTAGTATCTAGAATATACAAAGATCTAAAAAAAAATTGGACCCCAAAATAAAAGACCTGATCAAAAAATGAGTAAGCGAATGAATAGACTCTTCTCAGGAGAAGTACAAGTGGCCAATAAACGCATGAAGAAATGTTCAACACTGCTATTAGAGAAATGCAAATTAAAACAATACAAAAATTCCATTTTACCCCGGAAATATCTGTCATCAAGAAATCAAATAATAAATGCCTGGCAAGGCTGTGGAGAAAAAGAAAACCTTGTACACTGTTTCTGGGAATGTAGACCAGTAGAACTACTATAGAAATTAGCACGGAGTTTCCTCAAGCAACTGAAACTACCAATTGCTTTTTCATTAATTCTTTCCTCCAGATGACATTATGTCAAGTTTTATGTTTGCACTCTGATACATGAAAAATATTTTCTTCCTTTATTCTATATTTATTTCATTCTTAATGGTGATATTGAAACATTTTGTTTCTTAAGCTTATTGTCCATCTATCCTTCTGTATGTGAATGATTCTTTTGATCATGTGCTTTGTCTTTGATCAAAACACATGAAAGCACAAAGTGTCCTTCACTGTCCCTGTTTTTGAGGTCAGGGAAAGATGAGTACAGTGATAGTGAAAAATGGTAACAGCTACTACCTCACATACCTCCCAACTGGGAGACCACCATTCTACACTCTGCTTTGTTAAACTCTGCAAACTACACTTTCCTCTTGCCAGCTGGTTCTATATTAGGTTTTGCCATGAGGAAATGAGAAGGAAAGTGGAAGCAGAGGTGGTGGTGGGAACAGGGTTGGAGCCTCCCTCTGTTTGCTGTTGCTATGGCTCTCCAGTAAAGCTCCTTCCCATGGCAGCAGTGGCCAGCCTGCAGGCCTTCATTCTAATCTCCACCTGGTTGGCTGCTGTTTTTCATTCCAGAAACCAGCCTCATCACTTTTCACAGATGCCAGCAGCAGCCTGAGAGGGCTAAGGCCCAATTCTGCTTCTTATGTACTCTCCCCACTCCTAGTCAGCTTTTCCAGGGCAGCAGCCCTCCTCATAGGTCTGAGTCCATAGGATTCTCACTCAAGGCTGCTAAATTCTATGAACTCAGCTCAACTTACATTGGTTCTTCTCGGCAGCTGTCTACTTTGCCTACCATCTCTGTTTAATCCTCCAAATCTATTTAACCCATTTATATTAAATCCTATGAAATACCTAATGTGATTTTGGTTTTCTTTACTGGACCATCACTGAGATGCGATTAGAGGAACTTCTGTGGAGAAAGAGCAGCTTGAGCTTTACCTGCTAAAACTGAGGGACTTTTAGGGTTACTGACTTTAAAAATGGAAATCCTAGATTGGAACTCAAAAAGATGATAAGATTAGAACTATCAGAATGCTGTTTCTTCATTTATGTTAAACTGGGATTGAAGTAAGCCAGCATTTCCTGCTTTAAATTTTGTGAATACAGAACAGCAACAATACTTACATATAATATATTTATAATAAATTTTATATATACATATAATATGCACATAATATGTACATATAATATATATATATTAATTTTTTTGGTTATCCAACTTTTGGATATCTTCTATTATAGAACAATTGGGAAAGTATAAAAATGCCAAGAAAAAATCTATAAGCTTTATGTTGTCAATTCAACCAGAAATTTTATGTAGCAATACAAGTTTTCAGAGTGATGACAGAAGTACAAATGTGTCTATTATTTTGATGACTAGAATAGACTTGGAGAGAAGATTTTCAGTGCTCTACTATCCCAAGCAAGAGCCTGGAGTGGATGAGCAGTTGTCCATTATCACTCATGAGAGGCTCTCTTCTCTTCTGCCAGTTGTCACAAAAGGAAATCTAAATACTATTAGAGAGTTTTAGACATGGGCTAAAGCCTTTTTAGATCCTGATAATAAAAGACCAAGAACAAGGTCGAAAAAACAAAACACTCAAAACACCATATCATAGAGTTATTAAGTCATCAAAAACTTTCCAGCATACTAGAGACCTCTATTTTTTCACATTATCATTCAACTGAAGTGGTCGTTGCAGCTAATAAGCTGATGTGAAATGGTACTTTTGGGAGAACAAAAATAAAAAGACCCAGCCTTTGGGAAAGACTCATAGGTGTCTTTGTTGGTAATAAGTTCAAGCGAAACCTGAGGTACTCCAGGGATTTGAAGGTGGTTTAAATGCAGTGAAATAGGTGTGAAATGCTTTAATAAGTGCTCTTGAGCCAGGTTTCCTCAGCCTGATAATTAGATGTTTAAAGTAGAAAAACCTTTTACAAATGCATCAAAACATGAGGAAAAATTGAGACAAGTGTATATAAAACCAGCATGAGCATCATTTTGATGTTTACAATATGCTCAAACGATGAGAGAACATACTATACAGTTGCAACAAACTCTTTTTCATTTCTTGTTCTTTGACCCTCAACTTTGTCCTTTTAGTCTCTTTCATGGCTTCATAGTCCCTGGTTTGGCAGGGAATAATTGAAGCATTTCAGTTTCTTAGGAGATAAAGTCTGTAATTTGGTTTTGAGGTTCTCAATTCATATGCTGTTTCTTATTGGTTCTGCTTTTTAAAATTGAACAATTCTATTAGATAAAACTATTTAAAACTTCATCTAAAGACAGAATCTATAAACTGAATCTTCTAATAATTTAAATTTAAATTCTGAGATGTTGTGAAACTGTTTTTTATACTTCATTGACTTTTTTGAATCTGAATTTTTCTTTAATATTATGAGCCTCTTCTATCTTCCTATTTCTTTTCTTTCCTCCTTTTCTTTTCTTTTTTTTTTTTTTTTTTTTTTTTTTTTTTTTTTTTTTTTTTTTTTTTGTACCAGGGATTAAACTCACAACTTTGCACTTGCCAGGCAGGCACTTATGCCACTGAGATAAA
Source organism: Dasyprocta punctata (assembly GCA_004363535.1). Lineage (NCBI taxonomy): Eukaryota > Metazoa > Chordata > Mammalia > Rodentia > Dasyproctidae > Dasyprocta > Dasyprocta punctata. The sequence continues at coordinate 14,129 of RJWM01015246.1, forward strand.
GCCCTGGCCCTTGTCTTCCTATTTTTTAAGAAAAAGTATAAACTAGAAATACAAATATAAACAAACTTTTCACTAGAAATTTTAGGGGCAACGTCAGTTACTCTGGTCTGAATGGCTGCCCCTTCAAAATTTGCATATTGGAAGTTAACTTTTAAATTAATAAATACTGAGAGATGGTTCTCATTGCAAGGCTCTCATAAATAGTAGCTTTGGGGAAATGCTCTTACAAAAGGCCTTGCGAATCAGCTGTGGTGTAATTTCAGCTACTCAGGACTCTGGAACAGGAGGATCATGGGCTCTTGTCTTGAGCCAATGGGACCTTGTCTCAAAAAATAAAACAAGATGGTGTTAAAGCTCAGTGGCTGAGTGCTCCTGGGTTCAATCTCTAGTAACACACATACACACACAGCTTAAGATGGCCTATTTGTCCCTCCTACCAGAGAACGTACTGGTGATGAGAAGTTTAACCCCAGACATCTAATCTACTGTCACCTGGCACAGTGATTTTGAACTATCCAACTTTCAAGACCAAGAAGTAAGTTTCTGATATTTATGAATTACCCAGTTTAAGTCATTTTGTTAAAACGACAGAAATGGAAAAATGATAGGAATTGATACAGAGATTTAAGTGGTCCAGAATCTACTTTGGAAATGCCGACCATATGTATTTATTGTATGTGTGATATCTTCTTGCCACTCAATTAGCATTTGAGTGACATTTGTTAACCTGGACTCTAAAGTTAAAAACAAAAAACCTTCTGATGCTTAATGTTGATTGTGAACTTGATTGGCTTGAGAGACACCTAGGAGATTAGTAAAGCACATGCTTGCTGCATCTGGAAAACATATCTGGTCCCTGGTTGTTTCCTGTCTCTCGCTTTTACCCTGAATTGTGTTTCCCAGTTACTACAGAGTGAGCAGCTTTACTTCACCACATTCTTCTGCCATGATGTTCCTGCATTGGAACCAGCCAAACAGGACCTGTAACCTGTCATCTTTTAATTTGTGGGCATCAAGTATTTTGTCCCAGCAACAGGAATGCTGACCAATGGACTTGTACATGAAAAATTTCAAAGAGATGTTTCATGACAGTAAATTGGGCTGAGAATCAAAAGAACTGACATATTTGTCCTTAACTGTCAGCTGTTAGTTACATCTTCTAGAAAAGTCACTCTCAATTGATTTTTCTCCATAAGAACTGAATTTTTAAAAATTTGCTGTATTTCTAGTGAAAGATATTTATGAATAGAGCACTTATAGAACTCTGAAAAGTTAAAAGTTTTCTATGGACCTGAAGTATTATTACTCAATCAGTATTATAATTTGAATTACTACTAGCATTGTAGACTTAAGTAACTAGGAGAGAAATGAAATATAATCATCTTCCACCAAGGAGACATAATAGCAACACAGAATGTGCATATATAATGATAATAAAAACAAGTTCTAAGGAATAAAAGACTCTGTACATGCAATGTAATTATGATCATAAACTTGTAATTGTTTGTCTACCAATAGATGATTGAGAGTTGAGTACTGGAGAGCTAAAGATGGATATTACCTAAGACTTCTTCCTATGTGAAATCACATTTATGAACCCATATGGCAAGGCTCTTAATGTACAAAAGGGAAGATAAAGGAATATATAAAACATTCTCTTTCTTTTTGCTGATACAGGATCCTTAAGCCTAATGTCTCTTTAAAGTCCTGTTTTCTATATCCCATGCTGAAGAGGTATTTCTCTAGGTACCCTCATCCTTCCACCTCTACCATACATGGTTGTCATTGGATAATTATGAATATGGAAAAGTAAGGACACAGATTTGTTTTCACGCTCTTTGCGAACTACTAACTGTTATTTATAATCTTTCTACATACTAACCTGTAGTGTCTATTCACCCATCTGTTCTCATGTATTATCTATGTGGTTGAAATACATAGCCACACACTCTTTGTATAAATGCAAAAAGACACATCTAGAATATTTTTCAGCAAACATTAATAAACCTTTCCTTTGGAGATATTTTGCATTTTTGCATGTTTTTTTTTTTTTTCCAGCACTGGGGATCGAACTCACAACCTCGCACCTGCCACACAGGTGCAGGGTTGCACTATGTAGCTCAAGCCAGTCTTGCGCTCGCATTGTAGCCCAAGCCAGCTTCAAACTCACAATGCTCCTCCTACCTCAGCCTCCTGAGTGTTGGGATTAAAGGTGTGTGCCACCACGCCCAGCTTTTATTTGCATTTTCATGAATTGTTTTTTTCTTTAATTTTAATTTTTCTTAGTACATATTTGCAGTGCATAATAGTTACATGTATCATGAAAAGTTGGACTTGTGCGATTTAATTCCTTTTCTTCCCCTTCCCTCCTTACCCTCTCCCTCTTTCTCTTGGATCCCTACCTACTTACAAAAGATCTATCTCCCTGTTACTTATTATCTATATTTTATTTTGCTCTTTAAATTATTTATGGGTTTCTCAGGTAAGAGAAAACATGATATTTAAACTTATGTGTCTGATTTGTTTCACTTAATATTATAGTCTCAAGGTGTATCAATTTTCTTACAAATCATTCCAATTTCTCCTTTACAGAAGATTAATATGCTATTGGGCATATATTCCAAATTTTCTTTATTCATTCATCTGTTGATGGACATATAGGCTGCTTCCAAGATTTAGCTATTATAAGTTGTGCTGCTATGAACATAGGTAGGTATGTATCACTGTGACAAGATGTCTTTAATTCTGTCAACAAGATACATAGCAGGGAGATAGTTTTGGTGGAATGGAATTTGTATTTTAAGGGTTTTGTTTTGTTTTGTTTGTTTTGCTTTATTTTGTTTTGTACCAGAGGTCAACTCATGACCTTGCGCTTGCCAGGCAGGCACTTTTGCCACTGAACTATATTCCCGGCCCCTATTTTAAGGTTTTCAAGGAAACTTCATATCAATTTCTATAGTAGTTCTACTACTACACTATACTCCCACCAATACCTTTTTACTTGCAGCCTCACCAGCATTTGTTATTTGATTTCATGTTGATAGCTATTCTTTTTGGAGTAAGATAGGATCTGTGTTGTTTTAATTTGCATTTCTTTAATGGCCAGAGATGCTGAAGATTTTTCAAGTATTTATTTCCTATTTGTACTAGTCATTCATGTTTTGTAACGTGTTTAGTTCCACTAACTTTTTATTAGTGTTTTATGAAAGTTCATTTGTAAAACCATTATTTATTTGTATCAACTTTGACCTCACCAAGCACCTTATTGAACTGCTTTTCTTTGTCTTTTTATTACTTTATTACAATTCATCTGTTTGGTCTTTATTTTCTCCCCATTGTTTCCCTATGGGTCAGCTTTGGAGGTGTTGAGTATGTGAGGAGAAAGTTTGTTGCCTTGTCTTCTCACGTTTTTATTCTTATCTGTGTGTGTGTGTGTGTGTGTGTGTGTGTGTGTGCATGCTCTGAGGGTTGATTCTTAGTAACAGTGGAAAGATTTTGGTCATTGTCTGGAGAATACAGTGGTACCTCAGTTCATGAACTCAATTCTTTCCACAATTCTGGTCACAAACTGAATTGGATGAGAATCAAATCAATTTCCCCATAAGGTCGACATTGAACCTAACCATTGAATTTGATTTTTTCTTATTCTGCTCTGTTTGCAACCAGAATCATGGAAAGAATTAAGCTTATGAACCAAGATACCACTGTACTTGTCTTTTTTTTTTCTTTTAAAAATAGTAAAATCCAACAAAACAAAGCAGAACAAAGCCAATCCAAACAAAGCAGCAAAATTGGTACAGACCTTGAAAGTAGGATACTAGAAAAGCAACAGTAGCTACATAGTATATCTTGTTATCTTCACAATAGTTGTCCATTCCATCAGGTATAGCAAAATCAAACCAAAAACAAAAGAGAATAAAACCAATCAAAACAGAATATTGAATAAAGCAAAAACAATTGGAACAAAGCAAAACAGTGAGAACAATATTGGATTTCAAAGACAAGATAGAAGGAAATCCCCCATATTTGCTATATTGCATATTGTCATCCTCCTAACAGATGCTCAGACCACTGGCCCCAGGCCTGCAAAATCAACCAAATGATACAAGCAGTTGCTTTATGTACCTTAACTCAGTCTGTCCTCTGAACCAATGGGTTGCTTATGGGTGGGGTTGCAACTTGATTCTCAGCCCACACACCGGTAGGCTCATGGGAGGTGCTGACTTTTCTTTTTCTGGAAGCCTACCAGAAAGGCTGGCTAGTTGGCTTCTTGTTGGATCCGCCTAGTCCCAGCATGGCAGAGAGCACTGTACTTTTCTTAGTGTCAGAGTTCCACAGATATACTCTGGGTGTGACTAGTATAAGCCCTTGACCCTGTCACAAGATTTAACCACTTTCCTTAATTTGGCAAGGGGAAGCAGCAGTGTAGTTGGCCTAGTACTTGGCTTTGCAGAAATAAACTGCAATGTTGTTGATGAATCAAAATAACCCAGATATTGATATATAATAAAACCAATTAATAGCAACAACTGTGCCATCTTGGCAATAGCAGCAAATTTAGCAACAATAACAGAGTTAAAGATTACAACCATTGTCAAATTCCTATCATCTTGTTTTGTAAACCTAAAATGTTACTGTTGTGGATTTGCTGTTGTCATTTGTCTCTTTTGCTTTTTGTCTTTCTTATATGTGTGTTTTTCTCTTAAATAAAAAAATATATAATTAAAGGCAAACTAGATATTAGCATACCATAAGAAAAAATAAATGCTACTAGTACCACGTTTGAAAGAGGTCTCTAATTACACTATAGACACAAAGACAAACCAAATATTAATATACAACAGCTATTTACTAAGTGCAATAACTTTGTGTACATTAAAATAGAGAAGAATTCAACAAAAATAGTCAACCAAATGGTTAAGGAAGAATGCAATTTAGTAGTAATACTATTAAACATAGATTGAGAATAGGAAAATGAAAGAAATAAACTTGGCACAACAAAGCATTGACATATGATAAGGAGGAAGGAAAAGTGAAATAAAAGATAAGATTAAGAAATACAATGACAGAAATAGAATTAGACCTAAGTAACAGTAAAGAGCAAATAATAAAAAAAAAAAAGAAAGAAAAAAGTAGAGCAAAATAAAGAAAACAGAAAGAAAAAAAAAAAAACATTACCACCACCCCCAGTGAAAAAAGAGAAATGAGACTTCTCCCGGTTTCTCTGTGTTTTTCCATGTGTGGTTTCTTTTCAGGGTCTGCAGTATTGAATTCCACAAAATACGAGTGAGAAATAATGAGTCACTAGTAGCACCTACTTTCTTTTTGCAGTCATATTTTTTTCTGGGGATGATGAACCCTAATGGCCTTTCCTGCTAGAGAGGCTTCATTAATGGTTTCTGCCCTAGGATTATGTTCAGTCCTGCTATGTGCAATTTTCATGGCCCTCTGTGTGCCCCAAGTTATGCCTTTTTCCACCTAGCTTTAAGGCCTATGGGTTTGTTGGCATTCCCACACCCACTGCTCCAGAGGCCACTCTGCGTGTATACCCCAGATTGTGGCCAAGACATGTCCTGATCCCTTAGACAGACAGGAAAAGCAGAGACCTCTGCGCTCTGTGTTGAGTATAGGCAGACAGTCAAGCAGACCCCTAGCCTTAATGCCAGCACTTTCCAACTCAGCCCCTTCTGAAAACCACACATGACTGAACTGGCTTCTCACCATGGAGGTTAGGAGGGCTGTGTACTTCCAAGCCTGATCTTAAACTTCCCAGGGTGGCGGTCTATGCCTAACCCATGCCCTCTCCATGACTACCTCTTGCGGTCATCTTCCACTCAGTTATGGTGGTAGGGTGACCCCAGAAATCCTAGGGTGTAGTTGTGTTATAGTTGTTCCGTAGCTCAGTCTTAAGCAATTAACCCTTTCTCAAAATGGTTTCTGCTTAATTATTCTCAAATATGATGGGCACTGTGTTGGATTTCCTTTCCAATTACAGCCTACTTTCAGAGTAAAACCCCACACTGTTTTTGCACTTTATAAGTTTTCTTGTAGCTAGCACGGCTTGCTTGGTTTGTTGTTTCTCCTTTGGGCTGAAGATCCTCTCTAGGTTTACCTTGTTCTAGCACAGACAGGTCCTTCTCCCTGGAAGCTGGGATGAACTTTCCAAGCAGTGTACTTCTTTTCTCTGCGTTGTGCTCAGTTTCTCCAGTTTCTTTGTAGTTTCTAGTTTTCTTGTCAGCTCCCTCCTCATTCCTGAGGATCTCTGTCTTGTTTTCTTCACTCAGCTGTTGTTTTCCAAGTGTCTTATTTCTAAGTCCTAAAGAGGCTTTATTTTGCTCAGGTAAAGTATTGTTCCAGTTCTTTCTTTCTAATACTTCTTAATAATTTTGCCATTGTGTTGTTTTGTGGGTGTATAGTTCACAAATCCTAATATAATTTCTGGGATTTATTGCAAATGCTATTTTCCATAACACAATTTTGACTATTTTGTGAAAGTTATTGTATAAAATAAATTGGAAGTAACTATAGCAACCAAAGTGAGACAAAATTGGAAGCTTAGTGGAGGATAAGGTAATGTTTATCCAGAGTAAGCGTTATCTCAGATTAGGGAAAAATTCAAAGAATATTAAAAGAATATTAAAAGCTTCATTAAAAAGGAATAAGACTAATATAAGCACAAAGATTTTTTTCCCTACTCATTTACAACTGTACCAAACAGTTCATTGTTGAACTTACTTTAGCCTGCATATATTCTGGTAAAATCAAAAAAGAGAAAATCTATGTAGACTTACTAATGAATCAGAAGAAACATGACTATGAGTACTGAAGACTGACTGTAGCATTGTGATGGGATTCTGCTGGAAAAATTTGACAGCAGTGAGGTAAACAATCACAAGTTCACTGTTTGCTTTCCTCAAGTTGTAATAATTCCTAACGGAGCTTACAGAAACATTTTCATACTGATTCTTTGGTCATCAGACTTTTGACTCATAAAACTCCAGATACGTTTTATTATTTATTTATTTGATTTGTCTTTTTGAGACAGGATATCACTATGTAGTTCAGGCTTGCCTTGAGCTCACTTTATAGCCCAGGCTGGTCTTGAACATTCAAGAATCCTCCTGCCTCAGCCTCATGAGTGCTGGAATTATAAGGCATGTGCCACAACACTCGGCTCCAGATACATTTCAATATCCTCATTTTTGTTTGCTTTTTCTGATGGCTTCATTTTTATTCAAGCACTCTCTTAATTTTCCATTTATTTTCACAACAGTTAGATAACTTTTTCATCTTAGATAAAATTATCTCCTTTAATATTTACCGAGCCTTTTAAATTCCTTTATTAAGCCACTTGTTATACTGAGCAACTCCAACATCAACTGTTTGTGTAAGGAATTATAAACTCAAGTCAAGCACAAAGCAAGGTTCTATGCCTCCTTCACCTGTCTTTGTTGGGAAAAAATGGGAAAAGAGACACCCTGTCAACCCAAAGTTCTCAGATCCATTGGCAATAGTCTTAGAGAAGGAAAGATGGTGAAACTCCATCCTGTGTGGAATTCTTTTTCAGTATCTTGGTCCCCTAAACAATGAAAGTTTGTGTGAGAATACAGTACACTGACCCCCCATACTATCTATGGTTCTACTTCTGGTGATTGAACCAACCAGAGATGGAAAATATTTGGAAAAACATTTGTATCTATATTAAATATGTAGACTTAAAGAATGTTTTTATCATTATTCCCTAAAAATAGTATGACAGCTATTTAAGTATCATTTGCATTATATTAACCATTTTAAGTCATTTAGAGACAATTAAAATATGTGGGTAGGTGTATGCAGGCTATATGCAAATAATGTGCCATGTTATACAAGGGGTTTGAGCACCCACAGATTCTGAGGTCTGTCTGGATCCTCAAACTAACCTTCTGTGAATATCAATTTGTAACTACTTTTCACAATAAATTATAATTCTTGAACTAGACTTTTTAAAAGTAGTTTTCTGTGATTATTTCAAGATAATCTGCAATTTTTTTTCTTTTTAATGTGGAAACCTAGACCCCAGCTGCTTGATGAAATGGTTTAGTGAAAACACCTTGTATTGTACCTGAGACACTGGAGATACTCAAGAGTTGTTAAATTTCTTACCCTTTTTCTAGGATGAAAAAGTAAATACACATTGCTCACTTTGTTAATGCAAACCTAATGAATTTTCTGGGTCATGATATTAAAAAGAGCCAAGTATATACTCAGTCATTCAGAGGAAAAAGGAAGTTTTCTAGTTCCTGAGCCATGAATTTCCCATTAACATTTTAATTCTTTAATCCATAGAGGAAGCCATGGCTGGCTAATAACATAATAGAACGTTTACTTATAAATCTTTTGAAAAATATACTGCATATATAGTAATGATATAGTCATATTTTAAAAGTAAAATGAGAACTTGTTTTATGAGTAATGTCCTGTAGTGACACAAGACTTTAAAAATGAGCAATTGTTTTTATTACTCCCTTATTAATTTTAAGGTGGACCTCTGGGTGAAAATGGTCAGATAGAGTCATTAGGATCATTTTATGAAAAACAAATGGCAGATCTTATATTTTCATCATTCTTATTTCAGAAACCATAAGGATTTCAAAGGTTTATTATTTAAATTTTCTTGCTTTTGTTTCCACAAAGTAGCAAAGATATATATATATATATATATATATATATATATATATATATATGCAACTATTTCTCTTTTGGCCATTGTGTTCTGAATACAAATGATTTTAGAACTATGAAGGAGTGGGTATGAAAATGAAGGGAATATTTATGGAAAACTTCATTTGAGAATGAAGTCTAGTAAATCAAAATATAGGAAAGAAAGGTCCTGTTAAAAACTGGTATTTAGATAACTGGCTTTAGATAACTTCATTATTAAGAAGAAATCTTACTCATATGTCTCAGTCCACAATATGTATAAAATGAACCAACAAAGAACTTAAAACGAAAAAAATGTTAAAAATATATCTTAATAAAACATTCCCTTTCCCCTGTAGAAATTGTGAATTAGCCACGGAAACCTCCCACTAGTGGCAACTTTCATTCTCATGTGGTTAGTTTCCACAGAAACCTCCCACAGGGTTTTACTTATTATTTAAATTTCCTTTACCAAAACCTTCCCTTCTATTATTCCTGCTTCTCTTACAGGCTCAGCTGTCAGTAAACATCAACATGAAGAATTCGTAAGGTAAATGAACAAAATAAATAACAAAAGTGATAAATTTCACTGTATAAAAATAGTTTCTATTGCAAATCTAACTTACAGTCTTTGCATTTTATTGTCAGTTGGACCATATCTTTGAAATTCTTGCAGCTCAAAGTGTGGTTTTGGAAACAGTAACTTCTTATTACCTGGGAGTTTGTGGGAAAAATGAATGAACTAAACCAGACACATTATCTTAAATATTGCATGATTTCTCTTATATGAGAGACATAAAGTATAAATGAGTTAAAGAACAAAATAAAATGTAGATAATAGAAAGAATGAAAATAGAACTCTTGCAAATGGGAAGGGGATAAAGAGATGGGAATGTGGAGCAGAAAGAACTGAGATGTTTCATGTACCTGCACCAACTAACCACAAAGAACATAGTCATTATGTATCATTAAATGTACTAATAAGAAAAAGAAATGCAGAGATGCAGGCTCTACTCTGACCTATTTAGTCAAATGTGAAGTTGACAAGGTTTCCAGGTGTTTCATACGTCCATTAAATTTTCAAAAATTTAATTGGAAAAGACTTCTCTACCTACCCAGGAACCATATAAAAGCATCTCATTCTTACCTTTTTTGAGAATGACTGAAATGCAGACAGCTTTTTAAAAAATATATATGCTCTTAGCTTTAATGTTCAAATTCAATAAAACTACCCTTTGATGTTTCTGATAATAGATATTATAGCCAATCTGACTGATTTGCTCATATTTAATGATTTTGAATTTTTCCACTTCAAGACGCTGTCCAGTTTCCTGTTATCCATATCAGCCACTGAAATCTGAGAAAATTTTGTCACTCACACCACCACAGTGAAGCTAGAAAAAAAATTTCCCTTATCTCCTTCACTATGTCCAACACCTTTTTCAAATGATCTCTGATTCTCTTTTCCTTATATTTCTGTAGCCACCATCCTGCTTTTCTCCCTAACACAGTTCTTAGTGTTTATCCAGTCTCTACATTTACTGATTTTCTGAAAATAGAATTTCCCAGTCTCTTTACAGGTCCACCAGTTTCACACTATGTTAATAAGAACAACTCCCTCAACATGGAGAGTAGTCAAATGTGTTAACAAATGCTAGGCTTGATAAAGAATAAGAAGCTCCTTATCAATGGGTGGCTCATAATTTGTCTAGCATTGCTCTATAAAGGTAGTATATACTTCACTGTCTGAGAAAGATGAGAAATTTGAAAACAAAAACAGAACTGATCTTTGACTAAAGCCTTTCCAGGCTCAAAGCCATTTAATATTCACTAGTAGGCTAGATGAAAGATAAAGTATATTTGTAAATTTGACCATAGAAGTCTTTTTCCCCCCTAAAAACATCTACAGAGCGTTCTGCAACTATGTTTCGAGAAACACAGTCTGAATAAGCTGTCTTTCTCATGCTTTTGTTTTGCTACAGCACTCAAATGGCTTCACACTCTATCACATCAAATTCGTTTTTCTGTTTTTTTCCTCATGGCTTACCTAATACATTTCTGCCCATTGTCCTATGTATCCAAACTTACATCCCCCACTCTGCGCCGGGAAGCCCCTCTCTACCTCAGTCACATAAAAGTGAGAAACCTGACTGATCCACGCTTTTTTCTTCACTGTATTCTCCCTTCCTGGAATGAAACATTCTGTATACTTCTCAAATCATGTTTTAACAGCCCCGTTTGTTTTTAATACTTTTTGTCTTAGATAGGGTTCCCCCAAAATAGATACAGAAAACAGGATTTTTGTGAAACAATTTATTAGGGAGTTCCAGGAAAAACTACGTAGGGAAGAGGAAAAAGATCCAGACAGGAAAGAAGCCAAGCAAGGTCAGGATATGCAGTACAGTGTCGCAGAGGTCACTGCCGCGGGCTCACAGGGGAGTTTCGCGACAGGGCTGGTCCCCAGTCACAGCACTGCCGTGACCGCGTTGAGAGCGTGGGCGCCAACATGCTGGCAGGAGTTAATTATGGACTGTGCCGGTTGTAACCGAGGGGTCTGCATTCACATCCCTTCCCAGCCCGCCTCTGACAAAGGCACCTGGGTGCCAGTGGCTAGGAATGAAGCACATAACAACCTGTGAAGCTATGGTGGGGAAGCAATCCTGGAAAAGGTAGGTGGAACACAGAGGACACCAGTTGGCCACAGCTTCTGTGCCTTCTTCTCTGTGTGCCTCTGTTGAGGTCACTAGCATTTTCGTTTTGTTTCGTTTTGCATTTACCTGCTCTGGGTTTCCATGTCTATTTTGTTTTCATAAATTCAGCAAAACTGCAAACTTTTCCTGAGAAATGGTCGTGTATGACAATTTTCTTGTAAATAATGCATTCTTAAACTCATTTATTAATTTAGGAAACATATTACACCCTAGAATTCAATTTTGTACATCAAGAATCTGAGCATGATAGTGACAGGACTCGAACCCTTATAGTTCGATGAGAGCAGTCAGGTAGCTGTTGATATTTTAGATGATTCAGAGTTTTAAAGGGAAGATGACTGTGTTTACCATGAGGTAAGAAGTGAACTGGCTAAAATGAAGGGATGAGCTCATTTTCCTTTCCTTGATATTTTGATCATGATGAGGTTTTCCCAGGTTATTAATAATAATATAATTTAGAATCAGGAGATCTAGAAAATATAAATCAATAGCAAGAATTTGTGATCCTTAATGGGTTTAAAACCTTGCTAGAGTTCAGTAAATCATTTTTTTCAGAAGCAAAAGAGCTCTTAACAAACTTTCATTTATTTACAATTTTTGCAACTATAAAGCATTTAGCATATAATGGCTGAGTCAGACAGCTGCTTAAAACCCAGTATTGGTAAGCTAGCAGTTGTTTCAGGGTACATAATTCAAATTCTATAGCCTTCCCATATCATTTTTTTATCATTAAGGTAGCTTTTAGTGTAAGAGGCTCAAAATTGCCATTTAATTAAAACGTTGCCCAATTCCCTTCAGCTGTGTGTATAACCCACCATGAGCTCTACAGCTGGGTGAGTACAACCTTAGAATATCAATCTCTGCTCATAACCACTGAACAATGCTGTACTCCTCGAGGATGCAGCTTGATGAGCCAAATGAAAAGGACAAAGTCTTAGTCTTCCTATAATATTACAGGATAGAGATGTCTACTGCATACATCTAACCTTTTCAGAAGCTCTTCGAAATTTATTTTTGGGATAAGCATTCTATATTTTGACATCTGTTTCTACAATGGAACCATTCTTTTCCTTTTGAATAGCCACATAATGCTGTTAATAGTCTGGACTTTCTAACTCACTGCCAGTGAGAGCCAGTAGAAGACAAAGCAACAAAGCAGTCTATGATAGCCTTGATTGTTCCGGGGCAATCATTATGCCTTGCCCTCTCAACAAGAAGGCAATATTCTCAGGTTTTGTTGGTGGAATATGGTTTCCCAACCTTGAAAAGGGCAAGTTCCTCAACTTGCTGCTTCTTGAATGTTCTTGCCAATTTTGACCAGAGAACCTGATCGAAATCCTTTTTAGTGTGCATTTACATCTGTCAGAAGCCAGGACATGCTTCATGATTTTTCTTATTTAATCCCAACCTTAATTCTAGAAGTAGACACTAGTTTGGACTCATGTATAGTCATGGAAAACTAAGTTTAAAGAGTATCCTTTGAGCTTTGAAAACTTTTCCATCTTCAATCAGGTTCAAATGAAACAGATCCAGAGATTAGGATTCTGGTACCAAACTGTTACTGGGAAAAGTACATCTAGAAGAAACCAGTATGAAAATTAGAGAAGTGGGGCAGAGAGGAGAAGGGGTCAAGTAAGGAATAAACTCTAGAGTCTTAGACTAGCTTTAGCCTTTTAGCACATGGGAGACTCGAGGTATCTGAAACTAAGGCAAAGGAACCAGGCCTACCCATTCCCTCACCTAACAGTAAGGTTAGGTTAAGGTTAAAGTTGTTAAGGTTTACTCAGAGAGCATGTATCTTCTTAGGGAATTGCACTTTTTGTGCTAGCAGGCAAAGCAAGCCTTCTGAAGTCTGAGTACACTCCAGAAGAAATGACATAGTCCGATATTGGAAGAGGCAGTTCAGTGAAGGAAGGCTGGGGCAGCTGACATTATTGGATGTCTCCACATAGCTAAATTGCACCCGTGAAAGTTGTCAGATTCAAAATGAAGTCACATTTCAAACCCTGGCAAACGGAGGTAGGGAAGGTCAGAATGGGAAGACTGTAGTGCATGATTTGCCTGGTAACAGGAACCATCAAAAGACATTTTTCAAAACCACAGTTTACTAAAGAGACAGAGTTAACAGCTCAAGGGCAGCTAGCCACTTATATGCGAATACTCACCTGACACACAGTCTTGGAACTGTGCTAGTGCCTGACATTAGGAACACAGTAGACTATTATGACTTTAAAATTACATATTTTACCTAGCAACTGTTGCCACTCTTGAAACAAAAGATACCCCCAGCATCAATGAAGTTTCTTTCAAAGCAACTTACGTAGCTTTTCTATTTTCCAAAAAAACCTGAACTTTTTCTTTTGTGATTTGGACATACTAGAGGCCACCCTCATCTGGGCATGTGCCCCAAATACCAATAACAACTTTATATTATTCCAAAATAAAATTCTTTTGGTTGGAGAATCATTTCTATATATTTACTCAATAATGACCCTTGGAAGCGAAGATTTCAACCACACTCTCCCTAACTCTGTAGTACAGGAATATTAGCCATCATTCAGAGTGTTAGACAAAGTTGTCTGGTTCATGGGCAATCAGGGTAATGGAGGTTTTAGTTTATTGTGCCTCATAAGGAGTTGACAAAAGTCAACAGTAAGTATTTTAGTGTACAAAAGGTTACATAGTGCAGAGAAAGTTGCTATAAATTATTTGGAAGGCTGTCAAACCCTTGGAAGCAGGAGTTGTTTTGAACTAGGTTGCTCCCAAGGTCAGAAATAGGATAAAAAGGAAGTAAACTACAGAGAAATATACTGAAATATGATATAAAGAGAAATTCTAGGGCAATAAGACTTTTCTAGTAGTCAGATCAGTTTGTTCTACCAAAAGCAAAACAAAACAAACAAACACGGTTTTTAAACAGTCTAAAGTATGTTAAAGATACGTCTTTTGTGGGAATTAGACTATGAGAATAACAAAAAAAAAAAAGTCCTTTGTTTTCAAAAATGAGGGTTTAGTTTGGAAGAACCATTTATCTTGCTATCTTATTAGTCCCAGGTATATATGTTATATCATAAATGTTTCATGTTTTAATGCAAAAAATGAAATGTGTTAATTTCCACTTGAATATAAAATATAAAAAGATCTCCCTGTTCATCTACCCAGTCTCACCTTTCCAGTCATATTTATTCCTTTATAATAAGCACATGAGTCAGGAGACAGAATGTTGCTGAATTTGGAAACTCAGTGCATGCAAATGTCCTGTAAGTTTACTTATAATGAATTTGAACTTCATGAAATTAAAGTAAGATGATTTAAAAATAGACTTTAAGGAAAACTGAACATCACCACAGAGAACATAGCCACAAAAGCAAATGAAAATAACAGCCTAAATAATCTGGTACAGACAAGCTCAATAATTAATAATCTCACTTAAGAGCATACTCTTTGTAAGTTATCTACAAGAATTTTTACTCATGTTTTTAAGATTCTCATAGACTGACATTGAAGGTCTTAAATTATTCATTTTATGTGTTTATTTTAAAAACATTGAAACATTTCCAAAACAAAGTGTCAAATCAATTAACAGGAAACATGAAGGGGAGGCAACCAACACACCTGGAACTAGCTCTTAAATCTTAGAGGTACATTAGGATAAGCAGAGGTAACTACAGTATTGGTTTTTAGTTAGCAGAAACTGTAAGTTAAATGTGTCTATGTTCTGCTTGATGAAAAGTAATTATTGATATTTTCTCAATGATAGACTTGATTCTAGTTAAGGGCATTTATTAATCTCTCTTTTTTCTATTCTCTGTTTTTCTATCACTCTTTACTTCTTTCTGCTCTTGCCTTGATTTCTACGTAACTTAAAGAAGAAGGATACTTCAATAAAGGGCACTTCATTTTCTATTTCCTGGCTGAAAACAAGTGTGCCCAGGTCACACAAGAAATTAATCTGGATAGCAATTCCCAAGAACGTTTATTTCTCCCTGTCATAGAAAGATGGTGCCCTCCGCTCCCAGGATGTCCTTATCTTAGTGTAGCAGTCTTAGAGAGGGGGATACCGATGTTTCGTATGCTTGCTTTCTAGTGATGCACATGATGTAGCTTTCTTCTGATAGTCCTATTATGGTCCAGAGACTGTTCTAGCTCTCTTTCTTATTCTGTTTCCTTTGCCACAGAAGCCACTGGTATCAAGCTGGCATGATTTCCCCAACCTCAGTCATTATCACGTGGATTGTCCTCAGACCATGGTCAAGTTTCATCTGTTTCTCTGCTCTCCTTCTCACTCTCTTCCCATCCACCTTACCCATCTTCTTCACTCATTCCTTTCCTTCTTCCAGTCTGATTTCAAATTTGCAAATACAGTTTTTCCTCTTGGGCTTTTAATTGCTTTTTTAGACTGCTTTATTACATCAAGTGTGGGATACAACAGTCTGCATTACTGCCTTAATGTTTTGTAATATTGTTATTTTTATCTTTTAAAAAATAAACATCACAGATACATTTGTGGATCTGTGTATTCCTCAATATTATCCACTCCCTTTCTTCAAGCTACAGGTAAATCAGAACTTCTAAATCAAAACTTATTGTCTGGAAGAGACTCAGCAAGAAGCAGAACCACGCCTTCCTGTGAAGCAGGCTCCGCCCTGCAGGTCAGTAAGAGACTCAGCAAGAAGATAAACCGTGCCTTCCCGTTAGCCAGCCAGTGCATGAGAAACCAGAAGAGTATCCTAACCACAACCCCACCCTGACCCAGGGTAAGCAACTGGCTGATTCGGAGAACTCTGGGTGAGGTGATAACAACTGAGGTGAAAAGAACAGCTTGATGCTCACATTGTTTTGTTGGCCTTGCAAACCTGGTGCTGGTGGTCTGGGCATCTACTGGGAGGATGGCTGTGTGCATTGTGGTAACTGTGGGGGATTTCCTCCTGTGTTGTCGTTGAAATCCAATGTTTGGTTCCATTTTACTGTTTTGTTTTATTCCTGTGTCTAGTGGCCTGTGCAACTACTTTGAAGATAGTAATGTGCAGTATCACAGCCATTGTTAAATTCCTTGTTGTGAAACCTGTATATAGCTGGGGGTTTTTGGTCATTTTTGTTGTTGTTTTTTAGGTTTGTTTGCTTCTTGGTTTATTTGTTTTCTTTTTCTCTTTAAAATAAAATTTTAAAAAGTGAAAAAAACCCAATATTACCTGTTGGAAATATATTTATACTTACATAAGTTTTACAGATTTTTATGTAGATTATTGAGTTGTACATAGAGAATGTTTTAACTTTGTCACTCAACATATTTTTTGATTTATCAGTGTTGATAGAAATAGCTATAATTCATTTATACTGTAAAGTATTTCTTTGTATGACTACTACTGTAAAGTATTTCCTTACATGAACACATCACAACTTACTTATCCATTTTCAAGTTAATAAAACTTTAGGTTACTGTTAAGTTTTTTCCTTTATTGGAAACATTGCACAGAACTTTCTTTCTTTCTTTTTTTTTTTCCTTTTCTTTTCTTGTTTTTGTTTTTGGTACTGGGGATCAAACTCATGACCTCATGTTTACCAGGCAAGCACTTGAACCACTGAACTAATCCCTGGCCCTACACAGAACTTTCTTGTACATGCCTTTTCGTGCACAAGTCAGTATCCCTAAGACTTAGAACATGGATATCTCTGTTGATACTAGCTAATATCACGTTTGTATGGTCGCACTGATTTGCATTTTTGCATTAAATGTGTAGTAGAAACAGAAACTACTCGTGTGAGCATTTTGTTCTTTATAAGTTACTCCTACAATGTATATGAGATAAGGAGATAACACAGAAGAATGGACTTCAAATAGCAAGAAAGATAGTCAAAACGATGATGGGCAATTGTGCAAATAGTGTAGCTCAGTGTCTAACCTCACTGTGAAGGTAAGTTTGAACACACATGCTGGAAGGTAATAGTAACCAACCCATGATAATTCCACAAAGACTGAGCAACTAGTGAGCTGGAATCTTCACATTTGTCTTTCAGAAGTTGTTCTATCTTCTTTTAAAAAGTGTTGCTAATTTTCGCCTACAATTCTATGGTTTATTTGCTTCTGCACCTTTTATCCTCTCTCTGTATCAATACAGTCCTTGCCTAATTTCTTCCAGTAAGGTCTTAACTTCATAAATTCTGTGAAGATTTTAGGATTGTAGGTCTTCATATTCATAGTGAGAATCAATAGCAACTTTCAATTCAGTAGACATTCACAAAACAGGAAAGCAACTGTTACTATTCTACTCCCTGAGGATTTGGCAGCCTGCAACATGGAGTGTAGTGGGGAGGGAGATTTAAAAGAAAACAGATAGTGTTAAGAGTACGAAAAAAATGAAGCAGTGAACTGAGAGTGTCGGGGGCATTTGACAACGTATTTATTAAGGGACACCTACTATGTACCAGTGATGTGTCATCAGTTCTTTTTGTGCAGTGTGCATGGTGCTAGAGGATACAGACTCTTGAATTTGATTTAACATGGCAATGTTATTAAAACCAATTCCTCTGGTATCTCCAGATGATCACATAATTATCACTACAGTAATTAAATTTTCATTATATGAAAAACAATGTAGACGCTTCACAATGGAAATTTATAGTCCAATGAGATGTGCTGGCTGTCCAGTTGGAAGGGCGTGTCTAAGAACTAATGAAGTACAGAAAAATACATGTCATTTGAATTTGTCAAGAAAGAATTCCAAGGAGAGATACAATTTAAGCTTAAAAAATGACTATTTGATATGGAGAATTCAACTTCTATGACACTGTAAATCTTTATAAAATTAAATCATTTGCCCTAATTTTCTTTTCTTTGCTTTTTTTAAAATTTTAAACAGAAGAAAAGTAAGAAATTAAAGTAAAACAGAATTTGACAACAAGTCAATAGGAGAGTAACAATAATCAGCACATTGCATATTGTTATATTCACAGCAGTTGTTCAGGGTATAGGATACCTTGCCCCTAGTCCCATACTGAATTAATTACTACTTAGGCCTGATGCCTTACTTGGCATGATCTTCAATTGTTTTTTCCTTGTCTCTTTCTGGCCTCCTGGTGTCTACTACTGTTGTGGTGAGAGGATCTGGGATTCCTCTGTGCCCCAAATCACCTGTGCACTACCAGACTTGTCCTAAAATAGCTTCTACCTTGCCTTCTATTACTTGCCACAGCAACAATCAATGTGTAGGAAAGGAGTCACACAAAGGAAAATGAAATCATAGTGATTTTCTCTGACTGAAAAACAAAATCTGTTGGCAGCAATCTTCTTTCTGCATTCCATTCTCTACTCTCAACAGCTACCTTGACAAATTCTCTTCCCTATTTTTTGCTTTTTTATTAAGAAAATAATATGGGAACAAAAGAAAGGGACCTAAAAATTTTCCTACACTGACAAATAAGAAGCACAGCTTCAGAGTGAGAAAATTTGGAAGCCAATTTGAGGAAAAAGAAAAAGAGAAAGAAGAGATCCTGTTAAGAACTCCATAAAAAAGAATGAATGAATTGTGAGACGATATGAATACATAAGACTGCAAATAATGACAGCTTAAAATATAGGACCTAATCTAGTAACATCCTAGATTTTTCTAAAAGGATACTAAAAACATTTCAGCATCAGATTATATTTCACAAACTTGTTTTTCAAAAAAACAAAGATTTCCACTTTTTTTTGAAATCCATTTTTACATAACTGTTTAAAAAAAGAGCTGAATTTCTACCTTTGAATGGTTTGTGGTCTAGAACGCAGACAGACAGACAAACCATCACTGAAATATGAGCATTATGTGAGGTGGCTCCATGATGGGTGAGAGAATAGTTTAAATCCTGCATATTTTTCCCCTGGGAAACAGCACCCTATGACAAGAGGGCCTCTAGAAATTTTTGGCATCTTTTCAATTTTACACTATAATTACATTGTTAAAGGTAGATTCATTAAATCATAAACCTTCCCATTTTCCTTTTGTATAAAATGGAAGTTACTTTTCTTCTTTGCCCTTGCTGCTTTATCTGTGTATTTTTCCAGTTGCCTTCTGCTTGTACTCAAAACTCATTCCTCTTTCTGGCTAGCAGTTCTAGCCCTGGAGAAAGAGTGTAGGCCATGTTTTCCATTTCACTGTAACTTCTACCTGCCTAGGGCCTAGTGCAGGACTCTGCAGAGAAAGAACTTGTTGACAAAATGCCCAAAATTTTTAAAGCCACCTCAGAGAAAGGGTGTTATTGCTTAGCTATCTTCATATGGATTTCAGAAAGAAATCAAGGGAACTGATTAAACCGTGCCTGCATTTTTGCTGCGGAATCACCTCCCTGAGAATCAGTGGGAAGTAAATTACAGGAAGGAAACCTGCAGGGAGAGTTATTCTTGATTAGACATCACTTTCACTGACCGCTCAAAGGGAAGCCTGGTGCTCAGCAGTGGCACATTTTGACATAGAGCACAGGAACGGTGTGAGCTAGGGCTGAAGGGGAAAAAATGGCTCCAAGAACTGGATTGGGATTCTATTTTAGCAATGACAGAAAGCTTAAGGATTCACTCGTATATTGGTAATTTGCAAGGGAAATGCAAACTCATCATTATGAGAGAATGAACTACTTTCTGAAAAAAGGAAACCCTGCCAGTTTACTGATGGTATTTTTAACAAACAACAGCATTTACCTTCCCATTAAGTATAAAATTTCAGCATAAATGATTCTGCTGTAAGATACAAACAATACAGAAATGTACAAAGTAAAATGTTACATTCCCCTCTATTCTTTTCCTCAAAGGTAACTTCCATGAACTGATATGAATCGCTGTGGTCTTTATCTAGATATGCTAGGTATGATGGTGTGTGTGGGGGGGTGTGTGCATGCGCGTGTGTGTGTGTTGTTATTGTTGTTGTTGTTGCTGCTGGGGATCAAAACAAGGACAGCATGAGTGCTAGCCAAGCACTCTACTGCTGAGCTACACTCACAGTTCCCACAGTGGACTTCAAAAACATACCGAGATGTGACGCTGCATCTGTATTGCTCTGTGATTTCCTTTTTACTTACCATTCTTTATGTAGATGACCAAGCCAGAAGTAGCATTTTAAGTATATTAGTAAAATATCTGAGGTTTTGTATGGAATTAATTCAAATGCAAAGCTGTTACCTAGGCTGCTTGGTATTTGAAATAAATTATGGACAGGGAATGGCTATCATGGAACTTGACACAGAATAGATACTTAATAACTATTTATTCATTTGTATTCAATTAATTTAATTCACTCTGTTGTTACATGTGAATAATAGAATTTTCCTGGTTAATCTTTCCATATATTACAAGATATATACCAAATAATTAAGTCTTAGTTTGTCAGTCTATTTATGATGATCATTCAACAAAGCATACCTACTATGATGAATCTTTTCTACATCAGTTGGAGGTTGTTAGTCACTTCAAAATCAATCATAAGCTCAATAATAATAATCAATAACTTCTATATTTATAGAGGTTGATTTGCTGTTTATAAGCCTTGGGAGACAAATATCATTCCAATTCCACAGGGAAAAAAGTGAGCTTCTGATAGTAACTCATTATTCCAAACCACCGAGGACAGAAAAGTAAAAAAGCTGAGATACAAATTTCTTTACTTCAAATTCAAAGTTCCTTTATATATTCTATCTTATACAAAATTTTATTGTCCTACAGGACAATTCTTTTTTTTTTTTAAGTGATTCATACTTTAAGAGCTACTTACAGTAAGACGGCAGTAGGGTCACATATCTATTGGAAAATAAAAATTTAGTACATTCTGAGGCTACTTTTACATTATTGGTATATTCTACCCCAGAAGTTCTCAGTATTTAACCCCTTGACCACCAGCATCAGCACCTCCTGAAAATTTGTTAGAAAGGAAAATTCCAAGGCTTTATCCAAAAGCTATTGCCATCAGGATCTCTGGGGATAAGGCTCAGCAATCTGGGTTTAATGAATGCCCTATGCCATTATGATGCACATTAAAATTTGAGAACCACAGCTCTGCCCAGTAGACTGGCAGAAGATAAATAACAAGCATTCAAATCTAAGCAACTACCTGTTTGAAGCTCTGTGCTGAAATATCTTCCCATTAAGGTCAAAAGATACACCCCCTACAGAGATCAAAAGACAGACAGCTTCTTCCTGCAAATGCTAGTGGCTTCTCTTTCTCTGGCCTAGCTTCAGGCTTATTGTTTCCAGGTATAGTAGTAGGATTTATTATCACTTGACATGTTCTCTGTATTTCTTGCGAGTGCAAAAATTGTTTTTAAAAGCTTCTTTAATATATGTCCCTGTTATTTCCCATTTCCCATGTGGCCACATGAAATCATGTTATACTTTTAATGGATTAATTGAACTCAACCCTGGAAACAAACAAGCAAAAAGCAAATGAATATGAATATGAATATGAATACAATTTTCAAAATCCTAAATGCGAAGAGAAATGG
This sequence comes from Dasyprocta punctata, assembly GCA_004363535.1. Lineage (NCBI taxonomy): Eukaryota > Metazoa > Chordata > Mammalia > Rodentia > Dasyproctidae > Dasyprocta > Dasyprocta punctata. The sequence continues at coordinate 35,989 of RJWM01015246.1, forward strand.
TAAATAAAAGGGTTACTTTTTGGCAACTCGCTGATAAAAGTCTACTTAAGATGAATGAAAAAAGAAAGAAAGAAAGAAAAAAAGTCAAAACACAGACCAGTGTCTAGAACTGTTTTCACAGGATGCTATGATCTGAACTGGCCTTGAACTTGGTTGCCAGTGCATCAGATCCAAGAGCATAGTGGCATCATCCTTCTCAGGATCCACTTCAGAGATCTCTGAGGCTTGCAGAGTCTCCTGGATGTGCTATCATCAGCCTAGTGGGCAAAACAATGAGGGAAATAGTGCACTGATAATTGTTTATGCTAAGTTAGAGGAGCTTCAGTTTGTTGTACAAAAGGATTGCCAACCAAGAAAATATTAATTGTCTGGTGAATGAATGAACAAGTCTTTAAGAAACACCAATATTGAGTACCATATGTTTTTCCTTCTGTGGAAATATATCAAAGATGTGTGGCCTGTAGAAACTTTGATGTGCTTTCCTTTCAGGTGAATAAAATATAAGCTAACATTGAGCTGTTTGCTTTTTCTTTACACTGTGAAATATTTCACTATGGAAGTTGGTGACATAGAGCTATATATCTGAATAAAATTATAACAATGGGAAATCTGTACCAAAGAGCATAGCATAGTGTAATCATGTTGCTGCCTGGAAAAAGATTAACACCTAATCACTGTACAATTTTAATTAAAAAGAAGGTGGGAACTAGATGAAAAAATTAGGGATGTTCTGTAAGCTAGCAATCAAAGCCAAACATTAAATTAAAATGTTTTCTATGAAAATATGAATCTGCTTATGCAGATTATCCCACCGAATTATTCCACCATCTGCAAAATTCATGCCTTTTTAGTTCAACTCCTTAATTACAAGTAGCTTATTTGTGCAGTGGGTGCAACAATAGCACCCATGGTTACCATAAATAGGAAATTCTTAAAATGTGAAAAGATGATAGAAGGAGACAATTGCTAAGTCATATTCTGCTGTAAAAATTAAAGAAACCAGAGCTCTGTTTTCATAATACATATTATCACATCAGTAGGACTGTGCACTTTATTCGGCAATGGGAAAAACTGCAGGGGAAAAAAGAACTCTTCTGTAGCGTTGGTAGGAAAGGACACTAGTGCAACCACTATGGAAATTAGTATGGGGATTTCTAAAAAAACTAAAGAAGAAAGTCCATTTGACCCATGTTTATAGCAGCACTATTTATAATAGCCAAATCTTGGAAGCAGTCTGTAAGTCCATTGACAGATGAATAGATAAAGAAAGTTTGTATTTATACACAATGGAGTATTACCATGCACAAAGAAGTATGAATTTGAGTCATTTTTAGGACAATAGAACCAGCTAGAGACCATAGTGTTCAGTGAAATAAGTCGAACATGCAAGCTTAAGCATTGCATAGTGTCTTTCATAAAAGAAATATAAATTATAAATAAAGAGAAAAAATAAAAGATAATAGGAAACAAGAAGATAGATGTTTTGTAAAAGGGAAGTAAACCAAAAGATGGAAGAATGGAGAAGGAAGGGAATGAAAATGATGAAAAACAAATTAGGATGTGTTACACGCATACACCAACTCTATATGACGAATGCAATCCTTATGGACTGCAAACATGTACTAGTAAAAACTAAAAGGTGAAAAAATGAGATTTAATAATATGCCTTGCCTCTCTATTCCAAAACACCAAGTGTAATTATATTATAGAAACATTTAGGGAAACCTCTCCTTTGTGGATAAAGTGATTTCAGTTCTGAATATGCCTATAGATAGAAGGCTCTTGTATGAGTGACCTGTAACTCCTAGTGTTACTTAGTTATATGAACAGAGAAAATTTTAAAATCATTTTTATTTAAAATATATATTGCTATCTGATCAAAATTCCAGTAGCATATCTCACAGAACTAGAGGAAATAATCCTAACATTCATTTGGAATGAAAAGAGACCTAGCATAGCAAAGGCAGTTCTGGGCAACAAAGGAAAGACAGGGGGCATCACAATCCCTGACTTGTAATTATACTACAAAGTTACTGGGGTAAAGTCAGCATGGTACTGGCAAAAAAAAAAAAAAAAAAAAAAAAACACAACAGACCTGAGGATCAACAGAACAGATTAGAAGATGCAGAAACAACTCCAGACATACAGATACCTTATCTTTGCCAAAGGTGCCAAACACCTTCACTGGAAGAAAGATAGCCTCTTTAATCAATGGTACTGTTAAAACTGGCCCTGCACATGTTGAAGATTAAAATTGGACCCATGTCATTCACTCTGCACTAAACAAAATTCAAAATGGATTGAAGATCTAGATATTAAAACAGAAACATTTTATCTGCTGGAAGATAGAATAAATAAAACTCTTAAAGACATTGGTATTGGCAAGGACTTTATCAATAAAACCCTGATCGCACAGGAACTATCACAAAGAATCAACAACTGAAATCTCATCTTATAAAAAAGATTTTGCACAGCAAGAGAAACCACCAACAGAGTACAGACAACCTGCAATGTGGGAAAAATGTTTGCCAGCTCTTCAGACAAATGATTACTATCAAGAACATATAAGGAACTAAAAAAAAAAAAAAATCAGACTTCCCAAATTTAAAGACCCAGTCAAAAAATGGGCATATAAAATGAATATACACTTTTCAAATGAAGAAATACAAACAGCAATAAATACATTAAAAAATGTTCAACATCACTGGTAATTCTAGAGATGCAAATTAAAACAACTTTGAGATTCCATCTCTCCCCAGAAAGAATGCTTATTATCAAGAAATCAATCAATAACAAGTGCTTGAGGAGCTGTGGCGAAAAAGAACCCTTCTCCTCTGTTGGTGGAAATGTAGACTGGTACAACCACTGTGGAAACTGGTGTCAAGATTCCTCAAAGAACTAGGATGGGAGGTCCCATTTCCCCTTCTGAGTATCTTCCCAGAAGAATTAGAAACATCATTCCACAGCCATATATGTGCACCCACGTTTATAGTAGCACAATTTGTAATAACCAAATCTTGGAAACAACCTAAATGCCCATCGACTGAGGAATGGATAAAAAAAAAAAAATGTGGTCTTTGTATACAGTGAAGTACTACTCAGCCATAAGGATAAATTGAAGACTTTCATAGGTGAATGGATTCAACTTTACACCATACACATAAGTAAAGTAAACCAGACACACATGTGTAAACATCGTATTGTCTTGCTAGTGTGAGAAACTGAGAGTAAATCAGATTTAAAATGCACAATAGATACTGTAAAATGGAAAGAAATTTCAAAAAGAAAAAGCACCTGGGATGGAGGAAATGGAGAAAAGAAAAAAAAATGAAAAAAATATACATAAGATAGTTAAGATAGTTATACTACTAATTTCTCTTAGTGTATTGAAAAGAAAGATTTGTGCTAATGTTGTTTGGACAATTAAATGCCAATATCTGTTACTCTGAGTAACTAATTTAAAGATAACAATATGCAATGTATTAACCATTGTTTTCCTCCTATTATCTTGTTTTGAATTTTTGTTTTATTTTTTTCTCTTTAAAATAAAAAATAAATAAAATATGTTGACAAACATGCTTTTGAAGGTTTACTGTTCATAATATGAGGACTGTATTGTACATCAGCAGACAGACTGCTTCTTCTTCTTTATGTGTTTATATGATAATAAATTGTTCAGACAAGATATGATCATATTCTCACAAATGGATTGTACAATGTATGTCCCTGTGATGTGTCTTTTTGTTTGAAGAAATAATATGAATACACAAGATGCATTAAGAAGATTTTTATTTATGTGTCACTATCTACTCCAAAACTCACTTTCCAGCTCTCTAACATTTTTGCATACTACTTTGAGAAATTAGAAAGCAAAATTCCTCATTAAGATTTCAAATTTCCTTCTAAAAGCACTGTCATTTTAATGGAAATTAATATTGGTGAAGTCAAAACTGGGGTCCTTATTGAGGTCTCTAGATGGCAGAACGCTTACATGAAACCATAAAAAACAAAAAGTCAGGAGAAAAGTCCACTATATGTAAAAATATGCAGAAAAAGATTTTGGAGTTATTTGATCATAAAAGTATAGTAATTTTGTATTCCTTGAATGAAGCAACTCTTTGGAAGCACAGAAAGTTCTCCCATATGCTGCCTTTGGCAAGACCTATATTGATAGATAAATGCTACCTTGCACTGCTGTTGCTGAGAAGAAATACTATATTTTTTAAGTAGATAAATGTTGCAGAAAAGGCTATCAGGGAAACTATTTTATTTGATTGTTGTGAAATGGAGATTGCTATTAACAATCAAGGGAAGCCCAAGTCTCAGGCTATCTTAGAAAAATGAAGACAATGTTCTTTTGCAAGCTCATTATGATCCATTGCTATAGTTTGTGAGTTCATAATATCTGGGGAAAATTTGAATTAGCAATAGTTCTGATAAACTCTCCTAATCAGAACTGGGGAAAAATAGGGCATTTGGGTATGAGTATACCTATTGTTACTGACTTTGGTCCATAAATGTTTCATTAATAGCAAAAAGTATTTAATTAATAGATAAAGACTTCCCATAATAAAGATTTCCCAGAAATATAAGGCTATATCCAGACTAATGCAGTTCAGCAAAGTTCATTATACCAAAAGAAAGCCAAACAACAAAAATTAAACAGGACTGAGAACACAAGGCAAGAAAACATATTAACAATATTTGGGAGTTAATGAACACCTCCAAGGGTCACATCAAGTAAGGATAAAATCAAAATTTTTAAACATTGTTTTAAAAATATAGTTATATTTTATTTTCAAAATTTCAAATATTTGGTGATTGACCCCAATTTAATGTCCCACTGATTCCTGAGCTCTCCAGAAGAATGGTATAGCAGCGCTTATCTTGTCAGCCAATGGGTTGAAGATGTGGCTTAAGAAAATCTGGACTGCAGTTCATCTGAGGTTACTCCTAACACAGTACCACACACATAAAGGGGTTTGTAAGAGGACTGTGTCAGCAATCCTATTCTTGTATGCGACGGATTATACGACTAGCACAAAGTAAACAGTCAGGGTTTGCTTACATTTACAGAAGCCTGGACAAAGACTGCAGACAGTATGGGTAAAGAACAAAATTAACTAACTCAAGACAAGAGGGTTCTATGAGGGATGGGAGAATTTTAGACTTCTATTCTTGAATTTTTCCAGAAATAAAGAACTATGGCATGTTTGAGCACATACTGCCAATGTATGTATCCGTGGACACTAAAGTAAACTTCCTCGGGTAACCTATACACAGAAAATAAAATATGTCTTTGATTTTAAAGTGACCTCTTCAAATGTGTAAAGACACCCAATTTTTGTGAACACAGAACATAGATAAACCTTTTTCTTTCTCTGATTTAAATGGTAAGAATTTAATATTTAAGTAGTGGCTATTTTGCATTATAATCATGAAATAGTACTGTTTTGCCTTCTTCTAATTTTCTGGATAAATCAAGTGGCAGTTTTATTGCTTAAATTTTTAACATCCTGATTTTCTTAAGAACTAATTGGAAGACCATTACTTAAGTCTGGGCAAGGAAGTCTCCAATTTTCATAATTCAGTGACCCAAAAAGGTTGTGGGAGTGTTATTTTATTAGTCTAACACTTCAAATGAGAACATGATCTTGAAGAATTTTAAATTTAGAAGTAAATTTCACCATAAGAGAAATCACACATTAACATGTACAGAAAGCTTTAAACGTGATAAAAACCTATACACAGCACATGACATCGTTTCCATCAAAATCTCTGTATTGTAAGACAAATTTGCTCTTTTAGACAACGGAAGCACTGGGATAAGTTAACCAAAAGGAGTTAATAGTCTTCATGGTGAGCTGAAAACAAACCACTCAAAACTGTTTATCTTCTATATATATTGATCTTAAAGTGTGCTAATTTTCTAAAAATAAATGTTTCTTACAAAGCAGATTTTTTAATTAAAAAGAAAACAAACTCTTTTCACAGATCATCCGTTGCACAATAAAAAATGCTGAAAGAACACATAAGAATAAAATTTATGTAGAAAAACAATTGAATCATAAATGGGTTTCTGGAAGTCCCTCAATAAGTATGAAGCATTTTGTAATTTCACAGTTGGGGAGGGAACTCTATGTTCCTAATTAAACTTCCAAAATTAAAAAAAGTAAATTTTATTGTAACTGTTTACTGAGAGCATTAGGCTTCCTGTCCAGATTTGAACTCCACTGACTTCCTGTCTATCCCACAATGCACCCATAGCTTTTCTAGGAGTGTGGAGCTTAATTTTAGAAGATAATTTGAGGAAGAGATGGCAGTCAGCTTGAATTTCAGAACCATTTTTTATTTCATCTTCACATAAAAAATGCTTAGCTATAGAAGACTGACACCTCAGATACACTTTATTGCTTTAAAACTATGTTTTATGTGTACATAAATGATCTCAGGATCTGTTACAGGTATTCACATAGTACTAATGAAGAAAACCAACAAAAATACCTACCTGTCTCATGGATTTCATGTTTTTATATTGTTGTTATTGTACTTAATATCTTTAGAATGAATATTGAACAAATAACAAAGGAACAGGTATTTGGGGAAAAAGAGCATTTTGAAATTCTGTTACTATGATTATGTGCCATTATCGTTGTAAGGAAATTATGAAGTGTTAATAGAATACAATTTACTTTGGTTGAACAATATTTTCAAAAAAATGTAGCTGCCTAATCACTGCTTTTAGGTTGAAAGCTATATTTTAAAAGATATCAAACCAAGAAGTAAGAATTAAAATTATCTTTATTTGCACATAACTTTATCCTATATTTGAAGAGTGTTTATGACTCCACCAAAAATACACTAGAACAAATAAACACATTCAATTAAGTTTCAGGATCCAAAGTCAACATAGAAAAATCTGTTGCGGTTATATACATCAAAAATGAACTCTCCACAGCAAAAATTAAGGGAAAAAATCCTATTAAATATTTAGGAATAAACTTCACCAAGGAGGTGAAACACTTGTGCATTAAAAACTACAAATCATTTCTGAAATAAGTAAAAAGCACAAATAAATGGAAAAACCTTGAACTCAATGTTTAGAAAGCTTATTATTGTTAAAATACCCATCCTATCCTAAGTAATCTACATTTCATTGTATTCCTTATCAAATTCTCAATATTTCTACAGAAAAAAAAGTTTTTAAAACCCTTAACTTTTTTTGAACTACAAAAGTTCCTGAAAAGCTATAGGAATTTTGGGCAAGAATAACAAAACTGGAGTCATTAAGTTTCTGATTTCAAAATATATCACAAATAAATAATAATTACATAGACACAGAAGAGAAAGCACTGAAATAAACTCATTTATACAGTCAACTGATTTTCAATAAAGATCCAAAAATACACAATGGGAAAAGAATAATCTCCTTTAACAAATGACTTTGGGAAAATTATATATTCACATAGAAAAGAAAGAAATTTAACTCTTGTCTTATGCACAAGAACCAACTCAAAATAGATTGAAGATTTAAATCTTAGACTTGAAGCTGTAAAACTCCTAGACAAAAACATAAGGATATTTCATGATGCCTGGCTTGCCAATAATTTCTTGGCTATGATTCCAAATGTGTCAGCAACAAAAACAAAATTAGAAAGTAAAAAAGAGCTATATCAGAGGAAAAAAATCAAGAGTGAAAAAAACAATTTAAGCAATCTGAGAAAATATTTTCCAATTGTGTATCTGATCAGGGATATATCTTGAAAATAAATAGTAATAAATTCCTACAATTCAGTAACAAAAAAGTAGCCACTTGATTTTAAATGGGCTTTCTTCAAAGCAGATATGCAAGTGGCCAACAAGGATATTAAAAAAAAAAATTCAATGCCAGTGGTTAAGGGAAATGCAAAGAAAAACTCCAATGAAATATCAGCTTACTCCAGTATATATGGCTACTGCCAAAGAGACTCATAGCAAGTGCTGACAGAGATGTGGAAAAAGAAAACCCTTGCATAATATTAGTGGAAATATAAGTTAGTTTAATCATTTCAGAAAATAATATGGAAATTCCTCAAAAATTTACAAATAGAGGGCTGTGGATACATCTCAGCAACACAGTGCCTATCTGGCAAACTTAAGGTCCTGGGTTTGATAACCTGTACAAAAAAAAATTACAAATAGAACCACTGCCATGTGTAAGCCAGTAATGTACTAAGAGAGTATGTGGCCGAAGAAAGCAAAACATGTAGTAAATGTTTGTTTTAAAAATTAAGTAAAAAGAATTAAAATGTATTATGCATATGTACTCACTCCCCATAATTAATATACTCATTATGTATTACAAACATGTACTAATAAAAATTAAAATTTAATTTAAAAATTATTACAGTAAAAGACACATTGCCATTAATTTCCTCTCAAAATACACCCCTTTTATTCATCTACACTTGTCCCATAATTTTTGATACTTTTGAAAGCAGTTCTGGAAATCCTCATTTGTGAATATATAGTTGTGGCAGTCGTGCTTGCCTTGATGCTTTAAGTCAACTCAAAACATTTACCTTTGTGGTCATTTTGACTTCGGGGAAAATCCAGAAGCAGCATGGATTAAGACAATGTAGTATGCACATATACAATGGAATATTATTTAGCAACATGGATGAAACGGGATCATTATGTTAAGTGAAATCAACCAAGCACAGAAAGACAAGTAGAACATGATTTCACCCACATGTCGAATATAAAAAGCTTGTTCTCACAGAACTTGAGGGTAGAATAGTGGTTACCAGAGACTTAAGAAAGTAGGAGGGAGGGATGGGAAGTCGATCAATGGTACTAATGTGTAGATAGATGAGAATAAGAAGTTCTGGTGTGTTCTTTTACTATACAGTGGCTATAGGTACTGATAGTGTACAAGTTATTTGAAAAAACTAGAAGAAAAATGATTTTTGTGGTTGAGACAATAGATAGGTTTACCCTAATTTACCCTTATACAGCATATGTATGTATCAAAATATCACATAGCATCTGTATTAGTCACTTTGTCATTGTTGGGACACAATACCCCACCCTTGCAATGTAAAGAAGTATATTTTGGCTCACAGCTTCAGTGGCTTAAGTTCTTGCTTGACAGACTCCAGGGCAGAAACAGGATGGTGAAAAGGCATGGCCAGGGAAAACTGTTCATGTCATTGGAGGCCAGGAAGCAGGGTGTGGGGAGCTGAGGTCCAGAGTATATTGTCTAGGTTATTCACTCACTGACTCCCACCTCCAACAGTACATTCAGCCAAGAATTCATCAATGGATTAACCCACTTATGGATACAATGTCCCCATGATCTCATCACCTTCCAAAAAACCCACCTCTGAACACAAGACTTGGGGGATATTTTAGATATAAGCTATAACATTGCCGCATCTATATATATGATTTGTGTGTTTTTATGTATCAGTTAAAATAAATTTAAAGTAAAAATGATGAGTGCTGACAAGGATGTGGGGAGATTGAAAGCCTCACACAGTATAGTGGTAATGTAAAATTATACAACCACTACAGAAATAAACTATGAAGTTTACACAAAAATTTAAAAATAAAACTACTCTGTGTTTCAGCAATCCCACTTTTGTGTAAGCATCCAAAATAATTAAAATCATGACACAGAAGGCATATCTACTCTCCCAAGTTCATTACAGCATTATTCGCAATAGCCAAAATATGGAAAAATGCATTTCTATTAGTAGATAATAAAGAAAATGTGGTGCACACACACAGTGGAATACTATTTGACCCTATAAATGGAAATTTTCCACTTGTGAGAATACAGATCAACCCAGAAGACATTATGCTAAATGAAATAAGCTCATCTCTGAGGACAAATATGGCAAGATTTCAATTATATGAGACATCAAAAATAACAAGAATCTTAAAAATAGGGAATAGAATTGTGCTTACCAGGAGTTAGAGAAAGAGGGAAATGAGGACTGGTTCAACTGGTAGTTTCAGCTTTATAAGATGAGTAAATTTTAGAGATCTATACAACATAATACTTATGGTTAAAAATAAAATAAAAATCATTTCAATATCTATAAGGAGATTGGGTCTCATGTTCAATAACCCTACCAAAAAGAAACAAAAATCCCAAATAAAAATGAGACAGAAAAAATCATTTTTGGAGGTGATGAATATATCTTTTATCTTGATTATGGTAATGGCTTCAGAGGTGCATACATATGCCTGAATTAATCAATGAGTGTATAATAAATAAGTATATTTTTGGTGTCAATCAGATCTGAATGAAATTTTCAAAAATATCTGTTTTGCTGATGAAAAATCACTTACACTAATATTAATAGTGTATCTTCCTTATTAAGAAAATCTTTAAATGAAATCTGATGACATTTGCTTCTAGATTTGGAACTGGTATTTTACCCCTTAACTCATTGAGTAAATTCATATTCATTGGTGGAGATAACTAAGAATAGGGGCAAGGTAGGTGAAAGAAGCCTGTTGCTTGTATACTAGTGTCAAATGCTACTCTCAAGGCTAGAGATCTTTAATTTTTTATTCATATCAACTTATCTTACAAATAAAGTCCTTTGTCTTGACTGGTCAAATCACTGAACTTTGAATGAATCATCAGCAATGCGAAAAACTCTGTCAGAATAATTATTTCTTGTCATCTAACTTTCTAAACCAAAAATTTAATGAATGTAAGATCACATATGGAACCAGCATGAAAAGGTCTTGATGTGCTACCCATTTTCATCATATGATCTTTTCAAAGTGAAAGTTTACTTCATTATAATGACAATGAAATAAAACTGAAAATGTTCAAAATGTCAGGAGAATCATAATATCACCATTACATCATATGCTGCCAGTTAAGGATTTGAGGAGGATAGAATGGAGGACTACAGTGGTTAAACATCTTAAGCACTGAATGAGAAATATATATGAAACGCAATCTACATTATCAGGAAACAGAGTTTATTTGGGGGATAAACAAATAAATATGTCCATATAAATTGTTTTCGTAGCTACTGTCATCCAGAGAAGCAAAGCATGCCATTGCATATGGTACCTCCTAATATTCTCGGGCATTGACATGGCCAGAACACAGTCTTGAGAGGAAGCAGCTTTGAAATTTGATTCTTAAATGACAAAGATTTGTCCAGATGAGAAGAGTGGCAAGAGGTAAAAGCAGTTCAGGAAGAGAGAGCTATGATTTTAAAGGAATGGAGGAGAGGGAAAAAAAGAGGGAGCTTGTTGATTTAGAGAGTGGCAAATTTTAGTGTAAGTGGAAGAGAAAGTGGAAAAGGAAGAATGTAGGGCAAGATTGAAAGGGCTGGTATATGGCAGGCTAAGGAACTTGGGCTTCTTCCTGGATGCACTTAATAATGTGGGGAATGATTTAAAGGTGTACATCTTATTTACACTGAAAGGAAACATATCCATTAATTGAATTTTTTCATCATTAATCACACAGGAAAGTCGCTGGATTAAATAAAAGTCACTTAATGTCAGAGAAAGAGTGCTACAGTAGGAGGAAAAAATGCCTATAGATCATTTGAATCCCTATGTCACACTGTCATTTTTTCAACTGGGAAGTATTAGAGCACTCTCTTTCTTAAAGGTACATGCAAGTGGAAGTAAAGTAGATACTCTGTCAATGCAACATGAAAAAAAAAAACTATCTTATACTCTGTTCTCTACTATCCACCCCAAATGTAAACACATTTCTTCATTGTTTGAAGTTTAGATAATTTGATCCCTCTCCATGTGAAACTGTTGCAATGCCATATAAGGCTTATTATACTCTTGTTTAAAAATATCACTGGGATTAACAAAATAAACGAAATGAGCTGAAATTTTTGATTCTAGCATAAAAATGCAATGTTTAGTTGAACTTGGGCTTTGGAAATTAATAAATGCTTTAATCATAACAGATTTTAAAAAGTAATGGTCATACCAGTGGTTGATAATGATACTAATATTCATACCTAGACTGCTCCTAAGAAACCTATTCACCTTAAAAATTAATACAATGTATCTTTTCAATGTAAAAGTCTATCTTTAAACTGAGAGAGCACATTTCTTAGTTTTCACATAAAAGTCTCATATCACCGTCATTTTAAATATGACCAAAATTTATAGGTGATAGAGAGAAAAAAATTGAACAATTATAATAAACTATATCGTGTACTATTTCTTTATAATATTTTGGAGTAATACAGAATCACAAAGAAGTCTACTCATACTTTTCTTAAATAATTATTTTGACTTATCTAATAAAAAATCAGAATTTTCTGCTGGGTATTTAGCTCAGTGAGTTTGATCCCTGGTACAAAAA
>RJWM01015247.1:0-48564 GCA_004363535.1 Dasyprocta punctata
AATCTCCAACAGAGTGAAAAGAAAACCCACAAACTGGGAAAATATCTTAGCCAATTGTCCATCAGACAAAGGACTTCTATCTAAAGCATATAAAGAATTAAAAGAAATCAGGCCCCTAAAATTCAAGGACCCAATCCAAAAATGGTCATCTGAGATGAATACACACTTCTCAGAGAAAGAAACACAAATGGCAAATAAATATATGAAAAACTGTTCAACATCAGTGGTCGTTTGGGAAATGCAAATTAAAACAACACTGAGATTCTTTCTCACTCCAGGAAGAATGGCCAAGATTAAAAAAATCAACCAACAACAAATACTGGAGGGACTGTGGGGAAAAAGGAACTTTCCTCCACTGCTTTTGGGAGTGTAGACTGGTGCAACCACTTTGGAAAGCAGTGTGGAGATTCCTCAAGAAGCTAGGATTAGAGATCCCATTTGACCCAGCTATCCTGCTTCTGGGCATTTTCCCAGAAGAATTGAAAACATCATACCACAGTGATATCTGTGCACCCATGTTTATACCAGCCCAATTTGTAATAGCCAAATCTTGGAAACAACCCAAGTGCCCATCAAACAAGGAATGGATAAAAAAGATGTGGTATTTTTATGCAATGGAATACTACTCAGCTATCAAGAAAGATTGCATTAGACTTTTATAAGTAAATGGACACAACTTGAGACCATACTCATAAGTGAGATAAGTCAAACTCATACGTGTAAAAACTGTATTGTCTCCCTAGTGTGAGAAACTGAAAAAGTATATATGATCCAAAATCTACAATAAATACTGTGTAAGGGTAAAAAACTGCTCAAAGAGCAAAAGTAATTGGAAAAGAGAATAGGAGGAAAGAAGGAAGGGAAAAGGAAAAAGACATAAATCTGTAAATATGTATATGTAAGATAACTAAAATGACTATACTGCTGAATGTATTAGTTATTGAGAAATATCAGTTAATACTCATATAATTAGATCAATTTTGCATGTCTATATCTGTTAATGTAAACAACTGTGTTGAAGGTAATGATATGCAACTTTGCAACCATTGTCAAGTTCCTATCATATTGTTTTGTAAACCTATAATGTTACTGTTGTGGATTTGCTGTTGTAGTTTGTTTTTCTGGTCTGCTTTTTGTCTTTCTTATATGTGTCTTTTTTTCTCTTAAATAAAAAAAAAAAGTTTTCCACCCTGATTTCAGAAGGCCTGTGAGGTCAGGCAGTGTGCCCCTGAGAGGGCAATGTTTGAAGCTGTGAGGGTGAAGTCAAAGGTGTAATGGAGAAGTCAGAAGTTTGGAAAAGCCAGTGTATAGGATATGCTATGTACCCCCAAGTCCCCAAGTCCTCATACTTTTGATGGGGCTGAGTCTGACACTTGTGATCAGTTTGTTGTCTAGCGCCAGGATTAATGGCGCCAGGATTAATGACGTGACTGCTACACCGGCCCAGGGGTGGAGCTGAGATACAGTATAAGGGAAGGCGGGTCTGCCTCTTGCTTGCTTCCTGGCTTCTGCCCTCTCTCTCGCCAGCTTGGATTGCTGCTTGCAGCTTGCAGCCGCCATGAACTGTAGCCCCATCATTCCATGCTGCCTTGGAGCCCACTTTATGGACTGAAACTCCTGAGAAACTGTAAGAATAAACCTTTCCTTCCCTAACTTTGGGCATCAGGTATTTTGTCTCGGCAACGAGCAAAAAGTAACCAAGACAGCCAGGAATGTGGGTCATGTAAGGAAACCTGCAAGGAGGGAGCAAAGCCAGCCCAAGAGAGAAGCTGTGGGATTGGTAACCACCAGAAGTGCCATGGGGGTGGAACCACACAAGCCCTTTGGAGCTCACAATCTGCCGCAGATTGTCTCAAATGGTTCACATGGAACTACAGGACTTAATGTGTGCCCTGCTGGGTTTTGGTCTTATTTTGGCCCCAATCATTTGTATTCCCCTGTTCTTACCTTTTGGAATGGTAATGTTTATCTTGTGCCATTGCATGCTGGAAGTGTTTAACTTTGTTTTCATTTGTACAGAGGGTTACAGTTAAGAGTTTGCCATAGATCCCAGAGGATATTTGGGACTTGGACTTTTCAGTAATGATGAAACTATTAGGACTTTGGCAACTCTTTCAGATGGACTAAATACCTTTCACATAAAGGGATGTATGTAAGTCTTTGGGGGTCCAAGGACAAAATGTTATGTTTCTAATGTAATATAATGTTGACAGACTTAATGCTGGTTCTTAAGGATTGTTAAGATGTGTTATAACATTCAAGTTGCAAAATGCTAAGAATAAGCAAGCCTTTGTATCTGGAGACTAATTTAAGGAAATGTGACTGGTTGCCAAATTGACAAGCAGTGGATTGTTATGGTTCATACATTGTGTCAACCTGAGAGGTTTAGAAGTTTAAGTGAGAGACTCAGCAGGGAGCCAGGGTTCTGACATTGTAAATATCATGGTCCTGTCCAAAGGAAGGAAAGGAGATTTGTGAATGTTACACCCACCCTGGAGTAGGGGGAAATGTCCTGTGTGCAATATAAGGGAGAAAAGGAGGCTTGCTCTTCCCCTTTTTACTCTGGCAGCTTTTGCTCAGCTGCTGCCTTGAAGTGTTGCCTCAGTGCCATGCCACTGTACCTTGGAACCAGCTGATTATGGAGTGACACCTCCAAAAACTGTAAGATAAATAAACCTTTTCTTCCCTAATTTTGGGTGTCAGATGTTTTGTTTTGGCAATGAGGGAAAAGTAACCAAGACACAATCAAAGTGATTGTTGCCAATAATTACTTAAATTCTTCAAATCATAATATATTCATCTCAACAGGACCAAACTGTACAATTTGTCCGGTCTTACATCTGTTGCCACTCACCCAAAGCCATCGCTGGTACTTGTGGGAGATTCCCACCTAGCCTGCTGCACTCTGCCTTGTCTCTTTAATGATCTAATCTATTTAGTGATATAACACAGTCTAACTGATGTACTGTCCACCAAGACACTTCCCACAAACTCAACAGTATTCCCAAAAGAGCAAATTGATCAAGTTGAAGGGGCAAGATGTAGGCACATTTAATAAAAGGTTCCCTAGATACATGACAGCATATAAGAATTGCAATGTTTGAAGCAAAATGTGAAAAATATATGAATTTGCTTTAAAAAGTTATATGAAGGATATCTTTTGAGTTAGAACTTTAGAAGAACCTAAAAATATACCTGATTTTTTTTAACAATAGATAGAACACGGATTCTATTTGATGCAAAATGCAATATAAGTATTTAAAAAATCATGGCTGAAAAGAATTACATCTATTATTTTTGGGTAATGCAAGTAGTTTGGTTATATTAAATCAGACATTTAATTAATTAATTAATTTATTTATTTTTGGTACTGGGGATCGAACCAGTGACCTTGCACTTGCCAGGTAGGCACTTATCCTGCTGAGCTAAACCCCCAGCCTAAATCAGATATTTTAAACAAAGAATGATATATAGTTTTGGAAAAGAAAAAGGCAATTTGTTAAATTTCTTACTCTACACATGAGTAGGAAGCTAATAGATACTGTCTTATTTTTGATGATGAAAAATGTAAAGTTTAGAAAATATATTCATAAATGGATACTACCACAAAGTTGCCGAATTTCTTCAAAAATAGCAATAAAGGAAATCTGATTATTAGCATAAAATGAAAGAAACAAAAGAAGAGAGCAAAAAATTTGTTTTTAAAATGAAGATTATTGAAATAAGGGTAAAGGGAACTATTACCATAGTAAATATGAATGTTTTAATTACTCCAATTAAAACTAATTTGTAGATTAAACTTTAAATTGCACCTCTTTGTTGCTAAAGTGTTTTTGTTCAAAAAAATTTATTAAACAGCTTCTATGTAGAAAATTGCATATAATATGTAGGCAACAGTTAACAAGATATCAATAATTGTTTCCTTCAAAAATAAATAGACTCAGGATGATGAGATATAATAAAAGAAAGCAATATTAAGTAAACATAAAGAAGCAGTACTTATATCAGAAACACATGCATTCAAAGAATGGAATATTAATTAAAAGAGGACACATTAAAAAAAGATAAAATTAAGCCATTACATATATAAGAAGTATATATTTCAGTATAGTTTAAAATATAAGTACATATATGAAAATAATCAAATAGGACATGACAAAACAATTTAAAGAATTTACAGCTCTGTATGAAAAATAAAATGAAGTGACAATTCTTGGAATTTGCGAAATGTGGTACAAGTAATTTTAATTTTGATGAAGGAAATTCTTACTGTGTGACTGGAAATAAAAATGACATCTCTCACCAAGTTACCCTAAAGTAACACAACTTTAAATGAAATCATAAGTTAATTTCTTCATTTGAGTTTGACCATGTGATTTTAAGTGGAAAAAATGAATACATGATAACAGCTAACAAACATGACAACAGTTAATGTTTATTAACAAGGGTGGAAAAATACTACTTCCTCCAGAAAATAATACAGGTAAATTCAAAACTATGCAAATTAAAGAGTAAATTAATGATATAGAAATAAGGAGAAAGGTTAGATTATACAGAATAAAAATTTCAGAGTCTTCTTTATACTGAAGAATACAATGAAACAAAAAGTAACATTGTAATATAATGTGGAAAAATATTGAAATAATTATGCAATTATTAAGACTTTTCATGTATAAATTAACATAATCTTTATTCTAAACTGTTAAACATTGAAAATGATTTTTTATGACCTTCTATATAGAGAAATCTAAGTCTGCAAAATCAGGTATGAAAAACAACCACAATTGGAAAGACCTTAGAATGTCTTGCTAAGAGATTCCGAAGCTAGGTTAAGGAGTTTCTTAAATGTATTAAAAGCAGAAAGCAAATTTAATAATCATTAGCATCATACTGTGGCCGCTTTCCAAAAACTGCATTAAGGAGTGTAAAGAAGTTGATAGGAAGACTATTTTTTTTTTTTTACCTAAGTCATTTTTAGGCAGACATTAGGAATATGCCAATTGTTGGCTAAATATGAAATCTATAGTTCCAATTTGCTATTCTGTCTATAGACTGGCTGATTGCAAGCACTTTGTCAAGTATAACTATCCTAGAACATGGGTAATACAAAACTACAACATTTTTATTTCAGTTTTGAAAGTTACAGAATAGAATCAGTAAATAACTAGAGAAAAAGCAAATACATATTTATGGGAAGGATTGTAATCCATTGCTTGATTTAGTGTTAGGAAGAATAAATATAGCAAATTTGAGAAAATTCTTCTTTTTCAATGTATCCTTCAAAAGGTCTTTAAAATGTTTTGATTCAAGGGCAATAAAAATGTCATGGCAAGAATTTAAGAGACATCTCTTTCTAGAAATAGAACATCAGTGGTAAAAATACACATTTGTTGAATAATACCATTCTAGGAATAAAGAAGTGTGCTGGAATCAAGTTTTCAGGTCATAGAAAGAGTTTTGAGGCAGTTAAATGCCCATCGTGAAACAACTATATACAAAGATGTCTTGAAAACTTGTGTATGTACACAGATAATGGGAAATGTGTGTTGTAGTCAGGGGTTACAGGAAGAACAACTGCATACAGGACATAGAATTTGTAATACTGTTTTATGATGGTTACCCAGAGTTAAACACAAGAAAGTGCAGGAAAATCTGTCCACAACACTAAAGACCCAGGATATTCAGCCAAGGGCCTGGATCCCACAGCAATATCCTGCATCAGTCCAGCTAAGGACCCAGAGTCCATGACAATGCCTCCCACAGATCCAACTGGAAATCTAAGAGCCCATGATAAGGACTCACCCCAGTCTCTTTTACAGTTCTGCACTGGGAAGGCCGAAGGTCAGCAGTGGAAGACAAAGTCTATGCCAGCGGGGTGAACAAGCCGTGCAGTAGGTTGAGAGCTCTACACAGGAGCCAAGAAGTCATGCTCAAAATAAGGAGTGGGGCAGCCCTGAAGAGTACCACAGCCATCCTCAGCAGCAATGAAGTCTCAAGTTCCTTGAACAACGAGAATGGTCGAGTACAGGTCAGGAAGCCCAGTGTGACAAGTTTCTCCAGCACACCTCTTCCCCTCCAGGGCCAGGAAGTGATGCTCAACGTGAGGAGCAGAGCTCCCCCAAGGTGAACCACAGCCACTCTCAGCGATGAGGTCCTGAGCTCCTCTGATGATAATGGCCGAATCCATACTGGGGAAACCAGCATGACAAGTTCCTCCGGGAGAACCATCGGCTCGAAATAGCAGCACTTGGAAGAACCTGCAACACCTCACTCTTCTTCTCTACATCTCTATTTATGCTGGCAACTTTCCTCAGGTGGGCCATCTACACTCAGCACCATGCTGATGTAATTCAGCTGGTGCTAAGTTGACCACCAGTTTTTAATTCATAACAATGTGTTTTATTCATTATGGGAAAAAGCCAAAAAAATTGAATGAAAGAAACAGAAAAATAGTTATTGAACGATGAACTCCAATCTTTTAGTCTTGATTTTGAAATTTACTTGAAAAACATCAGTGAAAAAGGACAAAACCAAAGCAGGTGGTAAAAATCTGAATTTAATTGCTTATCAGTTGATTTTAGATAAATTGCTTAAAAGTTTTAATTTTATTTTTCTTTTCTGGAACTAGATGATAATACCATTTGTCCCAATTTTTAGTAAAGATATATGAGATATTGAAAATGAATACATGTATTAGAATGCTCAGGAAATGGTTTAATTCTGAGCCAGAAATAGTTTTTGAATCTAAGATCACAAAGCACAGTATCACTTCAACTAAAAACAGGAAAATGGGAGAGCTTGTATTTTTGTTATAGATGTAAAAAGATTAATCACATAAAATTTAATCACATAAAATTTATAAAATCTGTAAAATAATATATTATAGCTGTCTGTCAGATTTAAAATAAAAGATACTAATAACAGATAGAAGGGCCCTGGTTTTCAAACAGGGCGCCAGATTAGAATGTCCAAGAACTTTCAAAAAACACAGATGTCTTGTCCCCAAAGTTTTTATAACCATTGCTCCTTAGAAAGTAAGAATATTTGGTGGTGTTTGGGTGATTCTAATGTGTACCTGGGCTGAGAACACTGGATGAAGTAGGAAAATACTAAGTACAGTATTGTCTGAAAACAGGTGCCAACAAAGTATTCAGTTGGAATTATGTAAGGGGCCACCAGAATTGTGATGAAGTATGTATAATTATGAAAAATTTAGAAATAAATGTGCAAAATGTGCATCTTTAAATAAAGATTATTCAAGTAGAAGGGAAGAGGAATATAAAGAGGAGAATATAACTGACAGCACATATATTGTAAAATGAGTTACCTTATAAAACTCACTGCCTAAAGTAATGGTGCAAAAAAGATGCAACATAAAGTTATATCTGGAAGATTAAAAATAGACTAGCATGTGTTGTAGAATATATAGTATACATGTTATACATTATATATAGTGTGTACATTTTACTCAGTATATACTGTTTTAATACTCCAAAATACATAAATGAAACCAGATAGGAAATTTTAAGATGGTTATCACTGTGTCAATCAATCAGAGTCGGAGGAAGATGTCCTTGACACAAGTTTCTGGTTTTGTGAGGAGGTACCCAAAAGTGATTATGTGGAGCTGTCTTTACATCTCTCCCTCCTTGCAGAAATTTTCTCCTGGCTTGGGTATGCTGCTATTGTTTAGAGATCCAGAGGTTAGTGGGTTCCTGCCTTTAGAAACGCTAGTAAGACAGAGTTTTGCTCTAATATAGCTAGGGTATTTGCTGATATATTTCACCACCATGTTCACAGATGGGCAACCTTATTTGAAGTTGTAATTTAATGCTCCCTTGAAATCCTCTATTTTGTAACTTTTTTTTTTTTTTTTTGCTCAGAGTTGCTCCATTTAAATTTTACGTATTAAACTTGTTAAGGAAATTGCTCAGCTACCATTTGTCTCTTGCGTATATTCAGTCCAAAAGAACAGTAATAAGGTAAGTATTATGTCAGTGCTAACAGACTGGGTAGTATCCAGAATTTCTTTGGAATTCTAATGGCAGGTTCATGACTCAGAATTAGAGAAGGTAAGATCCAAAAAGATTCAGAGATGCCAACTCATTTTAGAATTGGAAGGGTGCCTTGGGACATTCTTTTAAAGCTCTTCATATTACCAAGAAGAAACACAAATATTCAGATACATTATAGGCATTTTACAACTTTATAAAGCTAATTTGTAAGAGAATTAAGGTTGAATTTTGGACGATGTGCTAATATTCCAACTTAACATCGTATTACTGTTAAACAGCATTACTTCCCTACTGGAAAATGTATATGAGAAAATGAAAGTTGTCAGCCCAAATTGTCTTCTCTTATTAAGAATTAAAATCTGCTAGAGAGGGCAATGTCCAAACACTAGTATTCAATACTAGCTTGAAGTTTTCAAGAAAACTTTCCACATATAACAGTTTGTGGCAGGTTGACTGACAGGGTTATTACAACTCTGAGACATCCTTAACAAGAATTAGATTTAAATAGAGTATATGGCAATATGATGTGTCAGTGGCTAATGAGGCATTCTCTATTCTAAAGGAGAATCAATTCTCAGCATCCTTAGTAACACTGATAAAGCTGTGTGTTCTAACCAACGTTTAATAGAATTTGTTCCGCAATTGGCATGGTGATCATAGTAAAATACTTACCATGTTTATGGATGTGTCAATGAAATACCATTTTCTGTAAGATACACTGGTAGCTCTTTGAACCAACATGGTAAATTTGTCTTCTCTAGACTGAGATTCACCATATGTAACACAGTTGGCAAGAAAAGTCTTAAAAGTGTCAATAGGCAATGTAGCTTCAAGAAATTTTGGTGGAGGTGACATCAGTGTAATTATTTTTGGAATATAAATTCTAAAGTCAGTCTAAGAGAATTTGTCTAAGGAGGGAATTATCATGGACCTATCATGTTTTCCATATGTGTTTATGAATTTTGACTTCATATTACTTTCTCAACCTTTGCACTCTGACTCATATCTCTACCAATCCATTAAAGTTGCTCTCTTTGAAATCACTAATATCCTTTTAGGTTTCAAATCCAAACAACAAATTGCATTCAAATTTTTGTAAAATTTTGACCTTTTTTTTCTTGAAAGAATTTCTTTCCCTGACTTCTATAAAAGTTCTAATTTTTTTCTTACTTTAATAACATCTTTTTCCTGCATTTTCTTTTTTCCTCCACTATGTGAATAAAGGTGTTCATAGAAAGTCACAGTCAAATTTTTTTTAATGTTTGGTTTTCCTTTCTCACTTTACATATTCTCCCTATTTTATTATGACATCCGTATTCATAGACACAAACTTTTCTGATGATCTCCATATAGCTTAAATATAGTCAAATCATCTCATTGCTCTCTACCTATCTCTATGCTCTCTCTCCCTCTCTCTTCTTGTCTCTCTCTATTTCCTCCCTTCTTCCCTCCCTATATATCTACATAGCTTTCTATCAATATGCTTATGGTAGTGTATTCATAAAATGATCACTTTAACTTGTGTCACCCATATTCCTTATCACTGAGAGTGCTATATAGGCAATTGCTGAGTCAGAAATTTAGAACCATCTTAAATTTCTTATTAATCTTCATATAGAATCAAATGGAACAGATATTCAAGAATTGCTCCTCTTCTATCACAAATATTATATATAATATATATAATTATACAAAATTTATTATAATTCATACCAAACTGTATTGAAGAAGATTGTCTCAACATCCAATGCTATAACAATGTAGATATGGATTAAATGATAATTACATCTGAATCCACCACTTTGTCTTATTGCTACACTTAGCAGTAGCCCAGCGATTTCCAGAATATTACATAAGGATTTACTCAAGTGGACAGGTTAACAACACCACCAGACAAGGACTTCTTCCTCATGACTAGACTGGGCCTGAGCACTAAAGATATAGGATTTTAGCATGCATGACTGCCACTGACTAGTGGTTTGGGGTAAGAGTCACCTTATCCTTATACTCACAAGGCTAGAACAAACAAGGCCATTTGACAGCAGAAGGCATTCAAAGTATTTGCTGGGAATAATGAATGTGTGGCAATAAACCATCATAACATCTACAAAAAAGTAAAATATACCATCAACACCAGTTAATGTAGGTTCAGAGCAAATGCAGACACAGAAATTAACTAGTCTGAACTTTTCCCTGAGTCTCTACCTCCTTGTGTTGTTTTATTTCTTGGTACTGCACCCCCAATACTCATGAACTTACTATTGAAGTAATGTTGGCTAAAACTGCCAGAATACAGGGCTCATGCCTGTATATTCAAAGTGAGTAATCTAGCTTCAAAACCAACAAACCGAGGAAGAAACATTAAAATCTTTCTTTTTACTTCTCGCCATTGTCTTTCTGAGAATCTTCATCATTACAATTACTACTGCCACCATCTCACACAGTGTTTGTTGAGTACTTAGTATGTGCCTGACTCTAAAATATTTGTTTCTTTTAAAAAATAAAATATGACTATTCTGAACATTTTTTAGAAGAGGAATTATACAATTTGCAGCCTTTTATTACTGACTTTTTAATTGTGTGTAATGTTTTCAAGGTCTACACTTTAATAATGGCCTAAAATGTCTTTATTCCTTCTCACTGCCGAAAAACATTATCATACTTTGTGGATAAACCACTTTTTATTTATCAAAAAATAAAGGAAGCCTGGACTGTCTCCATTTTTTAACTCATCATATGTAAAATTGTTATGAACATTCACTTGTGGGGTTTTGTGTGAACATATTTTTAATTTTCTCAGGTACATTAAAAAGTATAATTTGTTGGGTCATACAGTAATTCTAAACTTGATATTTTGTGGAACTCGTACACTGAGTCCAAAGTGACTGTAGCACTTCATTATACCATTAGCAGTGTTCTGTCCTGTATTCAAGTTTTAATGTTAGCCACTCCAATTGGTATGCAAAAAATAAGTATAGTGTTTGTTAGATACTACTGAGGCTCAGCATATTCCATATAACTTCTGATTACTTCTCTAAATAAATTTGCTTTTCATCATTTTCATTTTGTATCTTTATGTAGAATTTAAGGATAATAAAATATTCTAAATGCAAAACCATTATAACCTTGTATAGGAGCAAATATATACTCCTAATCTATTGTCCTTTTAGGTTTTCCTTGGTGTTCTTTGAATACAAAACATAGTTACTTTGATGAATTCCTGTTTATTGTTCTTTTTTTCTTTATTTACTTCTGCATTTTTGTCAAATATAATAAGCTGTTGTCTAACCTGAAGTCTGAACATTTGTTCTTACATTTTTCTTTAGATTTGTATAGGTTTTAGTTCTCGCACTTAGGTTGATGACAGTTTGATTTCTTTGAGGGTATGGAGTGAAGTAGAAGGCCAGGTCCGTTCTTGGCATGTGAAGATCCAGCTGGTTCACTAGTACCTGTTGAAAATGCTCTTTTTAACCCATTGACTCATCTTTTCACCGTTGTCAAAATGCAACTGACCGTAAAAGTAAGATTGATCTCTGACGATTTTCTTCCTTCGATCTACATGTGTGTCATTATGCTAGAACCACGTAGTCTTCATTACTAAAATTTCTATGAGACTGTAAATTGCTATTAGGCCATCAATTGTGCTCTTTCAAAATAGTGTTGGCTAGTCTGTGTCCTTTGAATTTAAACATGAATTTAGGGATCAAATCGTATATTTGTGCAAAAAAGGTAGCTGGATTTTTAGTGAGGATTAAATAGAAGATGTGCATTATTTTGCAGATGTTAAAATTTTAACAATATTGCTAGTATAGATCTAAAAATATCTGCCAAAAGCCAATGTGTTAAAGGCTTATTTTGAAGCCTGTGGTTTTAGTGGGAGGCGTTGAAGCCTTTTGGAGATAAGGACTATTGAAAAAAAATGAGGTCACTTGGAGCATATCCTTGAAGGAGATTGGGACCCCAGCCACCTCCTGTTTCTTTATTCTTTTTTTACATCTGCCATGATGTAAATAGGCCTTTCCTACCATGTGCTCACTGCATGGTATCCTATGAAGTAATGTACCTAAAGCTGAAGGGTCAAACGACTATAAACTGACACCTCTGAAGACTGGAGGCAAAAGAAACTTTTTCCCTTATAAAATTGATAGTCTTAGTTATGTTGTAGTAATAGAGAGGTGATCAACACAGACATTAGGATTTCCAATTAAGGAACATAACCTCTCTTCTCACTCACATGTCTAGGTATTAATTTCTTTTAACATTAATTTGTAGTTTTCAGAATACAAATCTTGCACACTACTTTGTAAAAATTATTGCCCTGAGTGTATTGTTGTATTCTTTTTGATGCTGTCATTCATGAGTAGTGAAGAGAAAAATATTGATTTTTGTAAAATAATTCCATATACTGCCTACTTTAGGATACAATTTATTGTCTATTAAATGTTTCATGAATTAGAACTTTCTGCATTCAAGAGTACATCATATGCAAAAAGGAATATTTAATTTTCTTTTTCTTAACCTGAATGATCTGGATGCTCTTTTCATCTTATTACTCTGGGTGTAAAATTCAATACAATGTTTAGAGCTGTTAATTTTTGAAGATCACTTATAAATGATGGGTTGAACCTTTTTTTTTTTAATCCTCTGTTTTCCGAAGATTTTGCTATGATATAACTAAGTATATGTTCAGTGTCACATAAGTGTAGGTCAAGTTTTTCCATCAAATTTGACAAATTTTGCATCATTATTTCCTCATACTCTTTCCAATCTTTTCTCCATTCTCTCTTTTGACCTTCTATTATAAGCATGTTTTGTTTTGCTTAGTGTTGAAAGCATTTTAGTCTGAGATCATTTTTTCTCAACTTTTTCTTCATCTTTTTTAGATTAAATAATTTGCATTGAATTATCTTCATGCTGAGGTTTTTTTTTTACAGTTTAAATCTGTGGTTGATCCTTCTATTTAATTTTTCATTTCAATTATTGCACTATTTATTATACTATGAATTGAACTGAGGAGTTTTGCACTGAACAACATACCTCTTTCCTTCTCTTCCTCTTTCTCTTTCTCTTTCTCCTTCTCTTTCTCTTTCTCTATCTCTTTCTCTTTCTTTCTTTCTCTCTCTTTCTCTCTCTCTTTCTCTGTCTCTTTCTTTCTCTTCCTCTTCCTCTTTCTCTTTTTCTTTCTTTCTTTCTTTCTTTCTTTCTTTCTTTCTTTCTTTCTTTCTTTCTTTCTTCCTTTCTTTCATTTTCAGATAGCATTCTCTGGAATAGGATTGTCCAAGCTGGGCTTGAACATGAGATCTTCCTGCCTTAGCCTCCCATAGTGTTGGCATTACAGGCATGTGCCACCACATCATGCTCAGTTATTGTACTTTAAAATTATAGAATATATTCAAATATATGTCTAAATAGAAAGAGATCCTGTAAATACAATTTATCAGTTATAAATATAATTTTCTTTCCTTACTGATAGTCTTTACTTTGTGAAAAATCAATCTATACTAACTGTTAATTTTTTAGTCATGATTTTCTTTGGTTTTAAAATGTATTTATACAGTTGTTTTAAAATCTTTGTCCAGTTAGTATCATGTCTGTGCATTATGACGGACCAGTTCCACTGAGTTCTTTTTTTCTATATGTGGGCTTTTATTTTTATTTTTTTTCATGTTTCACATGCATTTCTTAATGTTTAAAACCTAAACAGTTAAAATTTCCCCTGGATTGTTGTTGTTGCTGTTTGTTGATGATAGTGACCATAGTGATGAGATTTTTTTCTTTGTTTTCATACATTCTTGGGATAATTATACAAAGTCTATAACCTGTGTGCAATGAAGTTGCTGAAGTTTTTGCCTAAGTATGTTAATATTTGTATGGTAATTATGAGATGTATTCTTAATGTACTTAAACTAGTGTGTGTTTCAGATTGCATTCTTTTGTTGTTGGGTTTTTTTTTCTTTTTTCCTCAATGAATAAAAAAGTGTTAACTAAACCCTGAGTCACAGGTCTAGTACCTTTAAAAGTTTTAGAATTCATTAAACAGATATGAAGTTAAGGTTGAAATTAGAAAATATTTGTTTTTGAAAAACAAGATAAAGAAATTATCACATTATTGTTAGTTCCAAATATCTTGAAAGATATTGAAAGTCTTAAGTATATGCCTGAAAATAAAAGTATCGGTTTGAGTAATCATTCAATTCCAAAAGCTAGAAAATATGAAAATTATTCACATAGAAATAAAAAGAAAGCATAAATTGAGTAAACATTAAAGTTGAAAATTAGAAAGCAGAGTATCTAGTTGAGCAAAAGCAAAGCAATAATACAACTTATTTCTTTGAAAAGAGTATACAAGAAAAAAAGAAATGAAAAAAGAAAGCCACAGCGTACAATAAAAATGTTAGAAGCAGTGAAAAACATTTTGTAAATCAGGCAAGTTTTTATTTTTGGCTATTATATTATTCAGGTAATAAATGAGGAGGAATCCATATCTCATAGAAATTGTTTTGGATAAATAATAAATAAAAACAATTTAATTAATTTTATTTATCTGTAGTATATTATAATTGAACAAGCATAATTTAACAACAAATTATAGATTGATATTGTTCATATAAATCGATACCCACATTTGAATGAAAACATTAGAAAATCAGATGCAGCATAGTTTTAGGAAAGAGGGATTGAGAGGAAATTTCAAAATGTGGAAGGAGGGAGAAGAAAAGGAGAAAGGGAGAAAAAGTGCACAATGCGTCTCCAACAAGTAGAGCTTATTCCAAAATATAAGGATGAGAAAAGTTAATTAGCAAAACTAGTTTTTTTTCAATATCAAAATACTAAAGGAGGAAAACTGTATGACTACTCAAAGAGTTGTGGAAATCATTTAAATTGTTTAATGTATCCACACTAAAATTAATAGCAATTTATGAGTAGAAACTATGCAAAATAATATATAGTATACAACATAATAGTACACAATGGAAAAGATAAAAAAATTACCTTATTTTTCTTGAAGCTTTTCTTAAATACAGAACTAATAGCTATTTTATTATGAGAGAACTCATACATTTTTATAGCTAAGAGATTTTGGATGCCATATGTACACACAAAGTTATAGAGTATTTTATCACATCTAAATCATTTTCAAAATGACAGTATGGACTATCAGGCTCACACAAAAATATTTAAATAATGTTGACAATTATCATTTATTGAGATAATGTAACAAGTGAAAATATAGCCTCACCTTTTTGAGAAGGCAACAAAATGGGGTCAATTCTCCACAAATCTTAATCTGAAAATGAAAAATACTTTAAGCCATATAACATTGTGCATACTCAACAATTTTGTGTGGTAAAAAATGAAGTCTAGTACCCTATAAAATACTCATGAAATCTTAATTTCAATAAACAATAATATGATTTTGATTATGAATAATGAAAAGTGGAAGAGAGAAGGAAAAAAGAGGAAAGATGTAGAAAAAAAGACAATTTTCTTGTCTCATGTGAGCAGGGGTTTGTTTGCTAATAAAAGGAAACTATTAAAAGGTAAATATTAAGAAAATGTACTTCATCACAATTTGAAAAGTTTGACAGATAAGAATTAAAGGTTGTACAGAGATTGAGAGATATTTTTATAATATACATAACAGAAAGATTTTTTTATGGCTAACATAAAATTGTTAACCTTCAATAACAAGTATCGCCAAATGATAGTTATGTGGTTGATATATTAAAGAGGTAGATTCAGTGACGGATAAACAATGAAAAGTTGTTCAATCTTACTAATACTTGGAAAAAATGAAATTAAATTTTCAACATCTATATCTGGAAAAATTTAAAAATAATAGTAGTACCACATGTGGATGAGAAGGGGAATGTAGTACAAATATTTGTGCAGTTAACTTGTCAGTGTGGAGTGAAATATAATGCATTCATAGTCTGTTATCAAGTCAGACAACTTGTTTAGACCACTTGGAAAAATCACAACAAACACAGAAAAGAATTTCTGTGGAAATCTTACTTGCAATATATGAAATTTCAAAACAACTGAAATGGTTAGGAAAAAATTTAAGTAAATATAATTAAATATATTACTATGAACCATTACATTTTCCTTATGAGAAGCAAATTAGATCTTAATATAACTGTAGATTTCAAAAATAATTTTGAGTGGGGCGCGCAAATTCTGCAAGGTATGCACTATAGTCACATTTCGACAGATATAAAACATCAAAAATAATGAAAAAATAAAATATTTACAGCAACTGTAGAATTTTACATTTATTTTATTTTTATACAAAAATGAAGCTAATAGGACAAACATATATTGTCAATTCTAGGTTTTGGCTAGTAAAAAGACTATTTTTGGTTTATTTTATTATTTCCTCAAATAAAAAAATTGAGTTATTTACAAATGCTTTACAAGGTGCTGTAGTTTCTAGTCATTTGCTTTGTTTTGCTTTTTTCATTGTTATTTCTCTTGACAAGGTAAAATCAAGTTTGAATGCTGAGGTCAACAGTATATCAGTTCACTTCTTTGAACATTAAGGAATTGAATTAGATGATTTCTTAGGTCTTCCTAGCAATATAATTCTATGAAATCCTTCAAGAAGCAGTGCATTTCTTTTACTGCAAGAAGAGCCTCCCTCAAACAATTAATAATAGGTTCTTTCCTTATGGCAAACTCTTTTATTTTTATCATCTTCGTATGATGCCTGAACTGTCTGTGTATGCCAAATACTGCTGTGGAAATGAAAAGACACTTCGAAGCTCCTAACATCCTTATAGGATTCATGGAGGTAGAGATGTTTAAATATTACTAGAATTTCACTGGAAAAAGCAGTGTTCACCTTGACTGTCTTTAGAAAGCAGAATTCGTTTGTCACAAGCCTAGGTAGGTATATGTGTAAGAAAATGTAAAAGATGAAAAAATCTTTACCAACTAAATTAAAACACAAATGAAACAAAACAACAAACAGAAACAAAAAAAGCCCCATCAAACTCTTTATGCAAAAACTTGTGGGAAATGCAGACTTGTTTTGAAGTATGAAATGTTTATGATTTAAAATAATTGGATGAGTTAAAAGTTTTGAATAGAGAAAAATGCAGTGCTGAAAAGATTGAGCCAGAGTTACAGCTCTTTCTTCTTACAAGGCATTAATACATGGTGTTCAAGATAGAGCAGATTTTTTCATGCAAAGGAGTGTGAATGAGGGATTGGCATGCTGGAAATATTCTTCATCTTGACACAAGTGTGAATTGCTTATATGTCATATAATGATTTTGTAAATTACATAGATGTGTACTATGAACCATCCTATGTAAAATCTGGCTGTATATACAATTGCATACATGCTTCTACTTATAGATTTGTACATGTATCTGCACATATAGCCATTGATAATAATGGTTATAAAATCTTTCACAGATGACCAGATATTAAAACACAAAATAAATAATATGAAATGTTGATAAAGTAGCAAAATTTAGGTGAACTCTCACATGTTGCTGGTTGGAAAATACATTAATAAAGCCAATTTAGGAAAAGTGGCATAATTTTGATAAGCTTGAATATACCTGGAGATTTCCATAAAATCATTTGTTCTGAAATTTTGTACTTGTGAACCCTTGCTTTGTGCAGCATAATCTCTGAGAGTGAAAATTAAAGTGATCTTCATCTCATTGAATTTAAGTAACCTGACACTGGGGAACTGGTAGATAGGCAGGGTTGTATAAAACAGTATCTGGGGTTATGCTTTAGCAACCCTAAATATTATGTTATACTATAATAATTTGCTTGCCTTAATTTTTCACTAGACTATGTTTCTATGAGCCAAGAATTAGATCTATTTGTCATGTCCTCCATGCCTGTGATATGAATACTACTACTATTTAGTAATTTAGTACTTACTAAGTGACATATAAAAGCATAAAAAATATATGGAAGGAAACTGGACAAAATGTGAATTCTGCAGTGGGCACTGCTTCTAAGGAACAGTGAAAATTGGGAATGGAAAAGCTGTCCCTGCTCTGGATAATAGGGCCAGAGGTGATGCCAGGACATTGGTGGTGCCTCTGTGTGGTTCCAAGGTATCTTAAGATAGATACCTTGAATGACACCAGAACAGACATGGAGAGGGAAGGCTTAATGACCTTGGAAGGCATGCAGGACAGAGCCCCTGGAAATGTTTATCTATACCTGTAGGGGACCATGCATAGATTTGTGAAAGTCCCAGGTAGGTAATTCAGGTGTTAGGAAGAGATGTATGAAAAGAAACATGTGACTTTTATTGTGCAACTATATGTACAAATAGTTAATTTTCTTCAGTAAACTAATTCTCTTTTTCAAAAAAAAAAAACTAAAAAAGTTTAGAGACCTATTTTCAACAACTTTAAAACAAAGCCTAGAAATTAATCATATAATATTATTTCTTCTATTTTTCCACATTTTGTCAATTCATATTGGTTGTATAAATTCAAAGATTTCTTTTTGACAGATTTGTACAAGCACATAACTTTAATCATTTCTCCCATGAATTCCTCACACCACCAATCTCCCTATTTTCACATTATGTGGCTGTTCATTGTAGTTTGATCATACACATTACCTCTTGTAGTGGATTAGTAACTGGTGGTCAGTTAAAAAACCTGCTGAACTGAATCAAGATGGTGCTTCATGTGGATGGCCCACCTGAGGACTATTGCCAGCATAAAAAAGAGACCTGGAGAGGAACAGTGGAGTTGTGGGATCTCCTAAGTATTGTTGTTTGGAGTCATTTGCTCAAGAAGCTTGTCATGCTGGTCCCCGGATATAAACTTAGCTATTATCATCAGAGGAGCCTGGGACCTTGTTGCTGAGAATGGCTGCGGCTCACTTTGGGAGAACTTTGGTTCTTACTTTGAGTATCACTTCCTGGCTCCAGAGGGGAAGATGTGTGCTGTTTAATCTCCACGAGAAATTTGTCATGCTGGCTTCCTGATAAATACTTGGCTGTTCTCATCATTGGAGCTCAGGACCTAATTGTTGCTGAGCATGGCCGTCACACTTTTAAGGGAGCCCTGGTCCTTATTTTGAGTGTTGCTTCTTGGCTCCAGTTCAGAACCTTCAGCATGCTGGCACAGAGCCTTCACCCTGCTGGCATAGATTTTCTAACTTCCACAACCGACCTTTGGGACTTCCCAGTGCAGATTGGTGAGCTAGTTTGTTATGGGTTATTGCCATGTGCTCTAGGTTTTCAGCTGAACTCATGCAGTTTGTTACAATGAGATCCAGAACCTTGGCTGGATTTTCTCGGTCTTTAGTGTTGTGGACAGATTTCCTACACTTTCTTTGTATTTGACTACCTGGGTGACCATTATAAATAATACTATAAATTTTGTGTCCTGTATATAATAGTCATTGCAAACCATGACTATAATAAAATTTGGTACCATGATTGGGGCTGTTGCTGTGACTATATCTGACCATGTGGTTCAAGAGACCTTGGAAATGTCTTATGGGAAGAGTTTGGAAAGATTTGGAGATATCACCTGAAAGTATAGAACTGGAACAGTTTAGGCTGTTCCATATGGGAGATTCTGGTTAGAGTTCAGAAGACCAAAAAACCAATAAAAATCAGGCTCAGGAGGTTTCTGCTGGGAAGGAGGACTGTGTTGGTTGTTGGACTCCGGACAGTGTGTGTTATGGCATGGCAGAAAGTTTGTCTGCCTTTTGCTTGTGTCTAAAGACTTTGCCTGAGACTGAGATTAAGGGCAGCTGACTGATTAATCTGGCAGAAGAAATTTCAAGGCAGTTGAATGTTGAGGAGGTGGCATGGCTATTCTTGGGAGCTTTTACCCAGATTTATGTTGCAAATCAAGAGCAAATGCCCAGCGGCGTGATTTGAAACATGAGTTTGGCCAGGAAAATATCTCCAGTAAAGCTGTGGACTGTAAAGATAGAGCTGAGATCTCTATGGATGAGAAGGAACAGGAGTTTATAAAAGATGGCTTTAGGGCATCACAAGTAGTAGGTTTCTATGCTGTGCAACCTCAAAACTGCAAAAGTGAATGACTTTGCTTTGAGGCAAAGTCACAGAGTGCCATGTTGCAGAATGGTGGTGGAGGTCACATAAGGTTCCAAAATGGTGGCAGCATACAGAATGTATTTCTCAGAATCAGGTTCATCTGAGTGATCGGTGATCCAGGCACTTGACCCCTATAGCCAAGAGAGAGGAAAGCCTGGCTACTGCCCCAACTGGCAGTAGACTTCAGTGTCATCCTTGTGGTGTTGGCTTTAGGTGCATACAGAATGCAAGAGATCTGATGTAAAAAGGCTACCACCCTGATCTCAGAAGGTCTGGGAGGCCAGGCTGTGTGCCCCTGAGAGGACAGCGTGTGAAGCTGTGAGTGTAAAGCCAAAGGTAAAATGGAGTGCCCAGAAGTTTGGAAAAGCCTAGAGTGTGGATCCTCTAAGGAACCTGCAAGGAGGGAGCACAATCAGCCAAAGAGAGAAGCTGTGGCAGCTACAACCACCAGAAGTGCCGTGGCAGTGGAGTCACTCAAACCTTTTGGAGCTCACAACCAGATTTCTTCAGATGCTGAATGTGGAACTCCACGACTTAATGTTTTCCCTGCTGGATTTTGGACTTCCAGAGGTTCCATACCTTTGGGGACCCTTGTTTGTGCCCTTTGGACTCGTAATGTTTATCTTATGCCATTGAATGTTAGAAGTCTTTAACTTTCTTTTCATTTATACAAGGCCTTACAGCTAAGAGTTAGACTTAACTCTTGGAAGAGACTTGGGACTTGAACTTTTCAGCAATGCTGAAACTGTTAGGACTTTGGAAACTCTTGGAGAGGGACTAAATATCTTTTGCATAAAGGGATGTGCGTGAGTCTTTGGGGGGCCATTGGTGGAATGTTATGGTTTGTGTTTAAATGCCTCCTCCCCAAAAACCTCATGCAGACATCACTAACAGGCCTTTTGAAGGTGGCTGAGTCTAGCATTTCTGATTGGTTCATTGTCTAGCACAGGTATTTGTGGTGTGAATGCTGCACTTCCCACGGGTGGTTAGCCGGCATACAATATAAGGCAGGGTAGGAGATATACTTTTCCCCCTATTTCCCCTTTTTCCCTTTTTGATCTTGCAGCTTGCAGTCACTCCATCCTGCCTTGGAGCCAGTTGAGTATGGACTGGAACCTCCAAAAATTGTAAGTTAAATAAACCTTTCCTTCCTTCATTTTAGGCATCAGGTATTCTGTCTTGGCAATGAGAGAAAAGTAACCAAGATACCTCCTTTATCTGTTTCATGTCCCCCTCTTTCTCCTACTTCTTTCCTTCCTCTTGTCTAGTAATAGTCTCCCTTCTTTTTGTTATCTATTTTAGATTCTACATAACAGGAGGAAGTTATAATATTACTCTTTCCCAAAATGACTTATTTACTCTATCTTAATATTTTCCTTGCTATAGTAAATAACAAAACAGTGCCATGCCCTCTACTTTTAATGGCCTCAGGTTAACTATATATGCACACTTTTATAATGTTTTCATGTATAATGTTTTCTGTGTCCCTATTTTTTTTGACTGCTGTTTATTCTTTTTCCATCTTTGGAACTATGCTCCACCAACTCTTTGATTGTTTCCTTCCCATCTCTAAATATACTTTTAATTATATTATTTGATCTTCCTAAATTGCTATGAAACATAAAATAAAATATATTAGATATCTGTTACAGAGAAGATGTAAATAAAGAGTAAATGTTTATTCAGTAATAATAGCATCATGAATTTATAGAAAGGTACTCAGGATCATTATTTATCAGAGAAATGCAAATCAAAGCCACATTATATCACCTTGGACTTGTGGAAATGGCTATTAACAAAAAAGAGAAACAATAACAAGCATCAGTAAGAATGTAGTAAAATAAAACCTCTTTTATACTGTTAGTCAAAATATAAATTGATGCAGTCATGGAAAGCTGAAAGTTCCATTGTATGGAAGTTTTGCAAACAATTAAAAATATAACTATTACATATTTTTTTCTTAGCATGTATACCAAAAGATATGAAATCAGTAACTTTTAAGGTTATCTGTACTCTTATTGCAACATTATGCACAATATTTAAAGTACCAACATATTTGTCCACTGATTAAGGAGTGAATACAGAAACTGTAGCTCATATATATAAGGGAAAATTATGTAGTTCTAAAATGAGAATCTCATCATTTGATGCAACATAGGTGAAACTCAAGGACTTTGTGCTAAGTAAAATAATCCAGACCCAGAAAGAAAAATATTGTATAATCTCATTTACATTGGAATTAAAAATAACATGGAAAATATAGAAGCCAGGGGCAGAAAGGGATGGGATTAGATGGGAGAGCAAATAGGAAGATAAAGGTCACGTGATATAAGACCATGAGACATATAGGGTGACTAAGCCTAGAGGTGGAATTTACAGCATAAAGACAATAGTTGACAATATTGTGTTGTGTGCTGGAAATGTGTAG
Organism: Dasyprocta punctata; assembly: GCA_004363535.1. NCBI lineage: Eukaryota > Metazoa > Chordata > Mammalia > Rodentia > Dasyproctidae > Dasyprocta > Dasyprocta punctata. The sequence goes on from RJWM01015247.1 coordinate 22,505, forward strand.
AAAGATTCACTTTCAGGTTCTCTTACAGTAACTCAGGTGCTTTTATAGGCAAAAACTAACTATATGAAGTGATGGATATGTTAATTTTTTGACTTTAGAAATAATTTCAGTATGAATATCAGTATCATTATATCAAGCTTCAGAGCTTATATATATATATATATATATATATATATATAATACAAAAATTAAAGTAAAAAATTGAGCTAAATTTTATTGAGAACTTATTAAAAGCACTTTTCCAAGTTCTCACAAGTATTACCTCATTTAGTCTTCACACTAAGGCTTTGAAGTACATACTACTTTCATTCTCGTTTTTCTAACGATGGAAGTGAAGTATGAAGCAGTGTAGTCACTAGGTGAACATCTCCCATGTGATAAGTGTTAGCCCTGTCTTTCAAAATTGAACTTGCTGGACCCAGTGTTTTAAATAACTTTATTTCCTTCTATAAATAAAATATGGTTGCTTAGTACAGCATATCCCAATTTTTCCACTTGTTACGACTTTCCCCACAGTTCAAACTGTACTCTAAGAAGACTGCATTTATGACCCTTTTGTTAAAGACATCTGTAATTCTAATAGACTCCAAAGACATAATCTGCACCTTTTTTGAAAGAGACATTACTAAAATATAAATTTGCTCGTGTGTGTTCCACTCAAGAGAGTCTGAAATCAGATTATATTCTGTGATTTACCACTACATCACCATTTCATTGGCTTATTTTGTCTTTTACCTGAAGGACCAATGTGCCCTCATCCTAGAGGAGCAAAAACAATGGGTCTGACTGGCAGAGGGAAACTCATCTACGGGGCTAAGGTAGGTTTTTCCATTATCGGAGCTACTTTGGTTATTTTCAGGGCCACTTCAAACCCAGTTTTCTTTTGAGATAAATGCCTGCTGGCAATCTCAGTGCCAGATGATGTAGACACCTCAGTAAAAGGCAAATGCTACTTTATGTTGCTATAAGATAAACATTGATTTTAAAGTTACCTTTTAACCACAGAAATAATATTTCTCCTTTGTATACCAAATGACACATTTGCCTTGTCATTAGTATCCTAAATGAGAGATCAAATATAGATATCAACAACAAATGTTAACCAAATATTCTCAGACTTTACATACATAGTTGGTTTGAAAATACATCAAGATTATTGCAAGTTTTATGTTTCTTAGGATACTGTTGTAGTCAGGGGTTGCAAAGAGAACAATTACATACAGGACACAGAATTTATAATATTATTTTATAATGGTCACCCAGAATTAAATACAAGAAAGTGTAGGAAATCTGTTCACAACACTAAAAACCTAGAAAATCCAGCAGAGGGCCTGGATCCCACAGTAATGTCCTGCGTGAGTCCAACTAGAGACCTGGATCCCATGACAATGATTCATGCCAGTCTGTTTTATGGATCTGCACTGAGAAGGCCCAAAGGTCTGTGGTGGAAGTTAGAAAGTCTATGCCAGCAGTTGAAGGATCTGTGCCAGTAGGTTGAGGATTCTATACTGGAGTCAAAAAGCAATGCTTAAAATAACGACCAGGGCTGCCATGAAAAGTACCACATCCATCCTCAGCGAGAATGAGGTCCTAAGCTCCTCCGACAATGAGAAGAGTCAAATACATGTCAGGAAGCCAGTGTGACAAGCTTCTCCTGGAGATTAAACAGCATGCATCTTCCCCTCTAGAGCCAGAAAATGATGCTCAGCATTAGGACCAGAGCTCCCCCAAAGTGAACCACAGCTCCTCTCAGTGACAAGGTCCCAGCTCATCTGATGGTAATGGCCAAATCCATTTTGGGGAAGTTAGCCATGACAAGCTCCTCCAGGAGAACCAATGGTTCCAAACAGTAACACACACTGTAGGAGAACCCACAATGCCTCCTCTTCCTCTCCACATCTCCTATTATGCCAGCAACTTTCCTCAGGTGGACCATATACACTCAGCACCATGTTGATATAATTCAGCTGGTGTTAAGTTGACCACCATTTTTTTAACCCATCACAGATATTAAATATTTAATTATAAACACCTGAAAATAATTATTTTCTTTGGAAGTGTAATACAAAATGTGAGATTAATCATAATTATCTAAAAAGATCTTTATACTATGATTTCACTCTTGTGGCTATCTAAAAAATAATTTTAATAAGTACCTAGCATACAGGTATTTAACATCTATTGCATTCAGTGGACTATGTTAGAAGAAATAGTGTCACTAATAATCAGTTTAGCTTATTTACTTACGTTCTTTCGTTACATAATTTTTATAGATTTATTCTTCCACTAGCTTCTTTAAAATGTGAACTTTGAAAAAACAATTTTAAAAACCATGAACTTTGAAAAATATAAGAAAGCCTATAAACACACACTTTCCGAGCTTAAAAACATTTGCTTAAGAAATAATTTTGGCTCCAGGGTCGGTCTTTTAATGATTACTCAAAACATACAATCTGAAATAACTGTAAGATTTTAAAGCTCAAGAAAATGTGTAAGACTCTTGTATAATTTATATGAAGAAGAAAAAGTTTAAAATGCTCCATTTGTTGATGTAGTGATCGTCACTCCACAGAAATGTCATTAGGGAAGGTTCCTTGTAGTGGAGAAGACAGCGGCCATTGGACCCAGCATAATATGCAATTTGGAGCTGACGCAATTCTTTTCCTTTTTTTTTCTGATAAGGATAGATTTTGGCACCACATTCCTGATTCAGAATCTGAGTCAATATTATGAAATTCTCAAATGTAATAAATATGGGGTTGATTTTCTGTGTATCACTGATTTACTGAGAGTAGATACTATCTGAAACAAAAGAGTCTTATTTTGAACACAAATCCAGAAACAGTTGACATCACTTGTGCTCTACAGGAATACTCAGAAAGACTCTATATGGACCTCAAATATGTGAGACTTATAACATCTCAGAAGTATAGCTCATTTAGAAATAGGTATTTCAACGGATGATCAGTTCAAGTGGTCAAACACAGGTTTCTATATTCACTGTCTGGTCAGGGATATAGCTCAGTGGCTCAAGCACTTACCTGACAAGGGGAACGTCCTCAGTTTCATTCCTGGTACCAAAATAAGTAGATAAGTAAATATATTCACTGTCATTCCAACCATATTCAGTGCCAACTGCTGTCTGTGACTTGTTATGTAATACATATCATCAGAAGACCTTTCAAAGCTTTCTGTCTGTTTTGTAACCTAACCTTACAAAAATTTTGTTGTTGTTTCATGAGAGAGGGTCTCACTATGTTGTTCAGGATGGCCTTGAACTCACTATGTAGCCCAGGCTGGTCTCAAATTTACAGTGGTCCTCCTGCCTCAGTCTCCAAGTGCTGGAATTACAGATGTGTGCCACAGTGCATGACTCGTAAGAGTTTTGATTATAAGTATTTTACAGTTTGATAAACAGATTGCAAAGAAAGGGCAAGTTATTTTATTGGAATCACATAAGAAAATATCAGAAGATATGTCTTGAGAGACAATTAATTCTCTTGAGTTTCACTATGCCAACATTTGCGAAAATCCTGAAACATTTATACATGCAAAATTGTCGTGAAGCAGGGATTGTTGCATAGCACAGATGTTAATTTTCTTTATTGTGAAAAATATGAAGATCATAAGTTGCCCATAAGTATAGGAGTTTAACCTTTTATCTGTTTTTCAAAATGAGAACGCAGTGTTACAAAGGAAAACACATTAAAGACTGTATGAGTCTAAGTGGCTTCTACTTCATTCTACACTTATCAGATGTATATATTTATTTAAGAAGTATGAGATTAAGCAGTATGAACATTTAGAAAAATCATGCCTTCCACTATTCTAGTTATTAATTTAAAACTAGTCTTAACAATGTCATTTAAAAAGTCATAATTGTAGTGGAAGCCAAGTCCCTCCTGAATGTGTGAACTTTAAGGTCCTTTGTAACTGACTCAGTCTCTATTGTTACCAAACAGCACAAAATAATATGTAACACTAAAATAGAACATGATTACCAATTGACACCATGTGATGTTGAAAACTGAGTGTATTTCCAGCCACGTTTTAGGAAATGGGTAGCCCTTTGCTTCCAGTTTGACTGCTCAGAGGAGTACAAATCTCCAAAAGTGAAAGCGGTACCATGGGTTAATTCAGCATCACGAAGCCAGTGGGAACACAGCACCAGTAGCAGAATCGAGTTAGGGTGTCATAAGGCTGTATTAGACACAGTAGGCCCAGCAACAGTAGCGGTCAACTATTTGAGGGCGAATCTAGTTCTTACTTGTAGAGAAATGGTGTGATCCAATTCCTCTCAGTCATGCAATTCACTTAAAATCTTTAAACATCTAGGTCTTTGTTTCTAACTTGGGCAAATATCTCCTTTATGCTACATTCTTTTTATGTTTTCTTATGCTTTTATGGACAACATTGTAACTCTATTCAAGTATTGATAAATTATAATTACTTAATTGTTCTTTAAAAAAAATCCTGTTTGTTCTATAATGTGGTTAGAGACATGGGATTTGTGAATAGCTAAGCCATCTCACAATTTCAATGGTGCTCAGATTTCTCAAGGAAAAATTGATTAATCCTTAATTTTACTTTTAACTTCTTTTTGCTCCCATATTTATCAGAAATGTGATCTCACTTTTTGTTCTGCCTTTTCCGCTTCCACCCAGGAACACCGACATGAATGCTTTTATTTTCAATCCTTTTCATTCTAAGAGTAAACAATAGCCATAAACAGACCGCTGATTCGTATTCTCAGTGCACCCGAGCAATATATACATTTTAGCTCAATATAATAAAAAACATCTTTTGCTCTTCTCCAGTTTCCTCTTCTCCATTTAAAATAAGATATCATTATCCTTCAGTGTCATTTTCAAATGTAAATAACCACAGGTATAAGAGTCGCTGTGTTTAAATCTGAGAGGATCAATGACAGCGAAGCAGAAAATAGATATTAAGATATAATTCCTAGTCTCAAGAATTTTGCCACCTATTGAGGAAGTGAAGAAAGATAAACACAGACTATATAATAAGACAATACAAAGCAGTCTGTATCAATGTTCCAAATTAGTGACTACCACTCAGAAATTAATAAGAGTCTAAATATTATTGATGGCAAAGGAATTCAGGGGAGATAGTACAGCAAGACAGAGTCTTGAAGGCTATGAAGTAGAAGAAAAGTGGTTGTGTATATCCCTCCTTTCAGACATTGTAAATAGTTCCTCCTACTCTGCATCCTTGCCAATTGACACTATTCAATGGTTACATTTCGTGGAACTCAAAATTTTGTAGCTCAAAATACATTTCATTATAGTTTTTAGTTCACTTTTTTTCCTACTCACTAGGATGTTAAAACCTTTGGCATATGTATATAGACATGTATAAAAATGGTAATGGCTACTTTTGCCATTCCATTTCTATTTTTATGCCTAAAATATATATTTTAGTTTTTATATTATTACATAGTTCAAGTATTGTTCAGTAGGGGCAAATTGCAAGTCAGTCCAATCAGTCAATCATCTACCTTTGTAAATTAGCTGCAAACTCAATACTGTGCAGTTGGTAAAAAAAAAAAAAAAAAAAGTACTCATGGGTCACAGACACTTTGCCCTGCGGGTTAAGTGTGTTAGTTTTATGGTGCAGTGTTTCTTGGGAGTCTGGCCCACAGGAAGATCAGGAGTTTGTGTCAGCAAATAAATCAAGTCAGTTCTTTCTTCAACAAGATCATCTTACTATGACAAATCATCAAATCAAAATATTGTTCTTAATTCTATGTCTAACTTGTTTTCTGATTTAAGTTCTTTATATCACTGCATATCATTAATTAATAGTGGAAATTTGTAGCCAGTCTATGAGGCACAGGCATAAATTTTTGCATAGACTTCCGTGTTTTGCATGCATATTCAATTCTTACTCTCTCTATAATATGTGAATATATGCATATGTATATATAATACACATATATATGGTACTATGCATACATACGTATCTACTTTATTAACTGTATAATCCAAAATAGATTTTACTGGAGACAATAACACTGTTCCTTTTGCTTTCCATGACAGCTGGTACTCTCCCCCATCCTAACCAATCCATTGTTGCTTTATATAATAGACATATAATAAATTGTGGCTTTTTTTTTCTTTTTTTTTTACTGGGGATCAAACTCACAAACTTACACCTTGCAGACAGGCGCTTAGGACACTGAGCTAAATCCCTGGCCCTATTTTTGAGACAGGAAATCACTATTTAGTTCAGGCTGGCCTTGAGCTCACTTTGTAGACCAGGCTGGTCTCGAACTCATAACAATCCTCCTGCCTCAGCCTCCCGAGTGCTGGAATTAAAGGCATGCACCACCATGCCTGGCTAATTGTAGCTTTTTTGCACACGTGATTTAATGACTAATTATACTAACAGGTAGATTTGGGATAACTCAGAAAACACTTTAAAATTCATCAAATATGCAACAATATTTATTTGGTACTCATTAGCTTGAGTCCTGTCACATGCACTGTAAGTAATCAGGGCCTCCAAGCACGCAAGGGTTTAGGCATGTGAAAAATAAGTGTGTTAAAGAGTTTCTTGAAACTAAATTGACTTATGGAATGTTTAAATGGTTGTTTCTAGGGAAATTTTGGAGAAAACCAAGAAAATCTTCCCAGAAACAAACATTCTTTAATCTGTTGATCTCAGTTTTTTTGGTGGGGAGTGTGTGTGTGTGTATGTGTGTGTGACAAAGTTTCACTCTGTAGTCCAGGCTGACACTAATCTCAGGATCCTCTTCCCTCAACCTCCTGAGTCCTGGGATTATAGGCATGTGCAATCATGCCTGGCTTCTATTTCTCTTGATAGATTCTGACTTTCCTAACAACAGCAATACTGTAACTTCTTTGGGAACATTTCACAGATTTTTCACAACCTGGCATCACCTGAATATAGTCCCTAAACACAGTTTCCCTCTGATAACATCAAAAGTAAACTAGATAGATAGTGTAGGCCCTAATCTAAAGAGATCATATCACCCCAAAATAATTTTTGATGCTATAAAGAATATTTAAAATGATAGAATGCATTGATCTCTCTCTATTTCCCTCTTTCTCTCTCTCTCTTTCTCCCTATCTATTTAGTTTTGCAAGCATTCTCATATCTGTGTCTGTTTACCTACTAATCATGGGTTTAAGAAAAGTCATTTGTGTTTGCTTCTTTTTGTATCTATAGCACATGACTTGTCTTGAGTTTGTCTTACCATGCTACTATGTCACCATTAAGGGTAATGGAAAGTGATGTCATATCTCTTCACACATATGGAAGTGGTCTACAGTGCTGAATAACAATGACAAAATCTTGAAAATTACTCTTTTTATTCTTTTTTTCTGTGATTGTCCATTTTTTACAATTTTTTTCCTGATTTCCAGGATATCTGTATTTTTAATCTCTAGTCAGTTTCACTCTTCATTCTGTAGCTGTTGTGTAGAAGTAAAATTTATAGTATATTTTATCTTTACTCTTCTTTATTCTTTCCCCCAAATAGTGAGTGCATAAGCCATCTCACTCAAAATGATTCTTTTGGGGAAAACCTAATAAAATTCTAAGCTCATTCTATACTTTCAGGTTTATATCATATTTATTTCAGGTAAACATCTCTATTTAACAGAAAGACCTGGTGCTTTATAACAGAAGTACAGCCTTCCAAACAAAAGATATCCCTAACATTTTAGCTTTTAAAGAAAACAGGTATTTTAGAAACTAAATTTTAAAATAGAAGTAGACTGAAGTAAAAAAAAAAAAATTAGCCTGCAAGTTAGAAATATCACGCTCTAGTACACAATAAAAGTATTCTAAGGGCATTGGCAGAGGTTTGCTCTTCAATAAAGAAAGGAAATTATATTTATGTGCTAAAAGTTTTATTTTGAAATGTTTTAAAAGTTGACTTCTTTGTTCAGAAATATGTTTCTTTAATAGTATCAATCTAAAACAGAAAATTGGTGATGGGGAAGCCCAAAATAATAAATTTATGTGTGCATCAAAACCAGGAAAAAGAAACTTGAATTATTTATGAGAAATGTTTAGTTCATCTTTGTTAAATACCAGTTGAAAATTTTTTCTGCTTGGCTTACAAAAGCAATCAAGACAATAACTTAGGCTCAGAAAAAAAGGTTTCAGATATCACTTTTTTTTTGCAAATGTAAATCACAGATATCACAATTTTTGTTAAACATTTTTATGCTTGACTTAATTTTTTTCGCTGAAAAACTAAAAATTGAGTGGTTTATATTTTAAATTATAGATATTTTCTTAAAGTCTTGTCATTTTAGGAAAGAATACACAAACAAACTTCTAGGTCATCAGGACAGCTTCTTGGTTTATTTCATTCAAATAGCTTGAATTTCATTCTGGAAATATATAACTCCTCACAATAAATATAAGGGGATACAGATGAGACAAGTTTTGTATAACAGAAACCTAGAAATATTCACTAGGAAGCTAGTTAAGTAGAAAATGCAAAAGCAAGGTGTAGCACATTATAATAACACCTTGTTAAAATTTTATCATATATCCAATTTTGTACCTATTTATTCTGGAAGATTATGCCAAAAGTTTATAAAGAAAAACATAGTGCAACAGGGTAAAGGAAATAAAAGCAATTTTTAGTTTATCTGAATTTTTTTACAGTTTCAATTTTCAATGCTTTTGCTTTACAATAATTTTGGCGTAAAATTTAAGTGCAATAAATACCATTACAATATTCACATAGGAGGCAGTCCTAGGCTCAATACCAGTCTTGCACACATAGGGTAAATATAATGAAAAAAAATGAAATTTCACAGGTGTGTAGCCAGGTGGTCAAACTGGAAGTAGAAAATAAACAGACAGAAAACCAAGGTCAAATGCGAGGTCAAATCTTGGCAAACAATCAAAACTGCAATATCATTGTCTGGTTAGAGGTTGAAAAATGCAGACCTGGAGAAGTCTGGAAGTGCTGTAACATTAGATGGTAATGCAATGCCACAGTCAGGTTTAGCCCATATCCAGAATACCCGAACTCTACAAATCAAAATGAAGGCACTTCAACTACTGATCAGCAAGCGTAAGAACTAGCATAAGAAGGAAATCAATAACCATAGTATTGATACAATTGAGAATCTAAGATGACAGAAATCTAAAGAGGAAGTCTGGGCAAAATGGAGTCAAGAATTTCCTCTAACAAACATGTAGACTGAAGATATAATTAAGACGTCAGAAGTCTTTGACATTTTTTTTTCTTTTTCCTAATAAATGGGAAATTTTATCACGGTGCCCTTGCCAGGGCCAAACTCCTGGGCAACAGCCATCTTTCTGTTTCAGCCCTCAAGAGGCTAGGACTGTAAGTGTGGCTAGCAAACCAGTCAGAAACTCTTTTTAATGCCTCCTAAGAGAAGTAGGAATGAATTTGAGGGTGTGGCTAGTTGAAGAAATTGAATCAAAAATAGTTTTCTATAATTTCATAAGTGATTAAGCTTGGTGATCAATTTGATAGGCGAACTTCAAAAATGGAAAGCAATTTAGTCTACATTTTTATTTGCAGTGCAGTTATTAGAGAGGACTGTAATTATTTTTAAATTAAGCTGTCTGTGGGCTAATTTAACTACACATTACATGGTACTGTTGTAACCCAGTAAAAACATTACCCTAAAACTTCCTTTTTGCAGTTTTCACTTTGTTATTGTTTACTTGTCCAGGTAATTTTTTTTTCCCCTAGGACACAATATTCTCTCCTTTGTTGTGTTTTCACAAGCCACTTCTTCAGAAGGTCATTTCTATTTTCAAGTTTATACTACAAGGACAGTTACCCCTCCTGGCTTGATGCTATACATGAATTTAAGGCATAAGAGCTCTACTTAATCATTCTAGCCATTGATGAAGATATTGTAATAGACCAGAACAGATTCTGAAGCATCATTCAGAATCTACCCCCATTCCTCAGAGCCAGAAAGGACCAATTAACTACTCTTAGTGTGTGACCTTCTGAGCAGTTGTACAATCATGTTTTAATAGCAGCATCTCAAATCTGCTTTACTGCTCCCTAATTAATGTCGAATGAGAATGAATTAAAAGACTGACTAAAATAAAGATCTTGTATCTATTGCTTTCCTTTTAACCACAGGGTTTGTCACTGAGTCACAGAGGGTATTAGATTAGTCTGATCAGATTTATTCCTCATATATACAGATATATATATATATATATATATATATATATATATATTCACATAGGAAGAAAGAAAGAAGAAAAGAAAAGAAAAGAAAAGAAAAGAAAAGAAAAGAAAAGAAAGGAAAAGAAAAGAAAAGTAAAGAAAGGAAAAATCCCCGAGAGCTTCTGTATGCTTGCAAATTGAGAGTTGGTCAATAGAAACAGTATATAGCAGGCTTTGTATTTTAAAAATTTACATGAAAGAAGCAGAGATCCCTTGGAAATCATAACAATTAAATGCATTATGATTTTTATTTTTAAACATGTAGATAAGCATAAGATCACACACTTGCACATTGTTTTCCATGACTTTTCATGCAAAAGATATGAATAAGCTTCAGTGTTCATTTATTTGCTATTTCATTCTCCTCACATATTTTGCACATTTGTGTGCAGATGTTTGAGATCTAACCCCAAATCCGAAAACTGGTCAAAAATCTGAAACAAACCTTAGAGAAGACCATAGAGATGATTGAAATATCGCAAAGAAATTAGAACTACATCTATGAGAAGTTCATTGGTGACTTGGAAAAATGTCTTTCTGTATTTCCAGTTAGAATTCTCTAGAAAATCCTCTTGTGATGACTATATTAAAAATTTAGAGCACTCTGAATGACATTTACTCATTATTTCTAACACAAAAAAATCTGTAAGATAAATATATTTTGCAGACTTTTATTTTCCCAGTTTGTACAAATTTACACATGAACACGTTTAAACTGTCCCAGATTACTGAAATATTTTCTCCTCCACATATTCACAGAAATAAATATTCCAGTTTAATAAGTGCTCAAGAAAACCAATCAGTAAACAAATTATTTATAAGAAACAGAAGTACGTGTTTTCCCCCCCATTATTTCAGATGATACCTGCTGAGTCCCTATGTGCGAGGCACTGATCCAGGCATTGGAAAAAAAGTGAAAGAAATCTAACAAAATTTCCTGACCTCCAGGGGTTTGCAGTGTAATGGGAGAGGATGGAACATAGGAATATAAGTGAGCAACTTAATATAGTAGGTAGCAATCAGTAATGAATGCGGAGAGAATTGAAGCAGAGAATTTTCAGGAATAGATAGTAGACTTTTAAAAAAAAAAGGCCAACAGGAAAGGCTTCATTGAGCAAAAATGGAGTTGAGAGATTGAACCATATGGCTATCTGGGGAGAAGGAGTTTCCAGCAGAGAAACATCCAGGAGCAGATAAATTTTCTTTAACTTAGAGTGGCCTGGCATTCTGGCCTCAAGACACTAAGCTAATGATAAAGGAAGAGTCATTGGAAATACGTAGATATGGGTTAATTTTGAAATGATCATATTGCTTTTTATTGCTTGGCATAGATCATGAGTATTTACAATAAAATTTATGCTGTAAAATTTTTAGTGTATGAAGATAATGCTTTACAGATAAAAATAATGTTATCCAAGAATATTATGTTTCAAAAGTTCTCAGTACAATTTATGTATTGGAAAATCAACTCCCTGAATAGTATTTTCCTAATGTTCATAGTTTAGAAGTTAGTGATAGAAAATATCTTCCCTATGGGTAGGTGTATGCTCATCTACTGGAGTACCACATACTCTCATTCAACATACACAAGCACAAATGTTTCTATGCCACAAAGTGATGGAAACAATTCAAAAATATTAACTCTTTCACTTTTTGTAATGTTAAAAAAAGTGAAATAGCCAAGTAAGTAATTTGAGATAATTATACTTTATATATTAGGAGAATGAGGACACATTTGTCATATTTGGAACAGCTTACATTCTAAGGCTTAGTGAGCTGAAAAAAGTCACTCAACATGATTGCCAAATGCAGGCTATCCTTCTTCACCTACTCTACTTTGCTTCTCAAAATTAAACATACAAAGCTACCTTTGGCACCTATACAGAAGAAAATCTATAATATAGGGCACTTTTCAAGGTGTGTCAATTTTAAAGGCTTAAAAACAGTGCAATTTAATGCAAAGTGAATGGTTTTATCCTTTTTACAATTTCAGTGTCTGATTGAATCAACTCAAGCATTCAATCCATCATATTACAGGTAAGACCAGCAATAACATGACCAAATTGTCAAGTTAAACTTCTGTCAGTGTAATGGACATAATCTATTTTCCAAATTGTGCGAATGGACATTGACATAAAGTTTGTAGATTGGAATTTAAAAAAGGGTGACTTAGATGATGTCGTCCTAGGTCACAAGGACAACGAGATCAGAGCATCCTATTTCAAGTCATTAATTGACAAAGGAGGTAGAAATAATGACCTCCAGTTCACACGGTGCACCAGGGCAAAGGAAACAGGTATCAGTGTGTACCACATCGTGAGTGGTGGAATGGCTTTGCTATGGTTTATACATTGCGTCAACTTGAGAAGTCTAGCAGCTTAATTAAGTAACTCAGCAGCTCTACATCGTGGGGTGTAGAGCACAGTTACCTGGTCATTGTTACAATTTGAGGTCAGAAGTTTAGCTGAGAGGCTCAGCAGGGAGCCAGGAGTCTTACTTGGTAAACATCCTCATCCTGTGCAAAGAAAGGCAAGGATATTTGTGGCTGCTACACCCATCCTGAGGAGGAGGGTGTCCTGTGTACTATAAAAAGGAGGAGAAGAAGCTTGCTCTTGCCCCCCTTTTTACTCTGGCTACTTTTGCTTGACTGTTGCCTTGAAGTATTGTTCCTGTGCCATGCCACCCTGCCTTGGAGCCAGCTGATTGTGGACTGAAACCTCCAAAAACTGTAAGCTAAATAAACCTTTCCTTCCCTAATTTTGGGTGTCAGGTTTTTTTTTGTCTCAGCAACGAGTGGAAAGTAACCAAGACAGGCTTGTTCTCACTTTAAGTTATACACACAAAGGAAAGTACTAATAGGGGTGATGCTTGATTAATCAAATGATACTGAAAATGTTCCTACCAAATTAATACTATCTTTTGCCCCATAAGAAAAAAATATAAATAATTGTAAGTTTATAAAAGTTCTAGCACACTTCCAAATGGAGAACTGGAATTTGAAGGAAAAATATTCCATAGAAAAAAGATTTTTTAAGGTTGACTTAGTCTTAGACAGTATTTTTTCCACTAACAAAATTCCAACATAGTGAAAAAAAAGTACATGTGAAGAAATAAATGACTAAAAATGAAAGGGCTAAATTTGTGAGTATGAAAAGTGTTATACTTAACAAAACTAGAACTAGACAATTAGTCAGTATTTGGTACTATTTTTCATACCATACATTTAAAAAATACCAACTGTTATAATTGTTGTTATAATTCTAAAATTTGCTCCTGCTCTTTGAACTCAGACAGGAAACAAGTTTCAGTAGAGTCCATCTTTCTGTGACTGAATAACTTGACAGTAACTGCTGATAAAGTTTCTGCAAAACCGATCAAAGGTTAATATGCATCTAAAAGAATAATTTTGTGAATTAAAAAATCTCTTTTTATTCCAAAATATCAGTCTGTAAACATAAAAATCTGAGTGGTGTACATAAGAAATAGAAACATTTTACATCATTAATAGGTTGGCCTTACTTATTAAATAATAGGCATTTGGTATGCTGAGATAGAAAAGAATACCTACTAAGAACTGCGTATGAAGTAATCTTCACTATCACTACAATAGTATTTTTGGAGATCCTAGACACATTAAGATATTTCTTTTAGATAGTTATTTGATGGTAAACAAGGTGTACCACCTTTCCTATATTTTATCATTTGTGGATCAGATTTTTATCTATTTTCTGCACATAAAATTCTTTTTACATTAATGTAAAACACATTATCATCTGCTTTTACTACTCCAGATATAAAATATATTTTGGTATTTTTTTTTCCTTTAGTAGGTTGAAAGGACAGAAAGAAAGAAGAAAATTGCACCATTTATCTCCTTCTACTAAGCTCTAAGGAATATTCACCTATTTTTATATTCAGCTGGTTTTGAAAAATATAAAAGCTTATATAAGTGTTTCAAAATATTTCGTGTATTAGTATTCTGTTTGAAAATGTATGAAAACAAAAAATAATTTGTTTTAGTCAAATATTTTGCAATTCACATTGTCTTTGGTTAAATACACTATATAATTAGTAATTTTAACATTAAATTTGAATATATTATGAATTCAGCACACATGAAAATAACAATTTTGACTAAAATATTTCAGTTAACTTCCATATGTTTACAATAATTCTATTCATCCGAGAGGTAATAAAACTGATAAATCAGTAATGTATTCCCTATTTTAAAACATCTATACTAATGAAACTTGAGGTATATTAAAATAAAGAGTAAAAAATGCATAGCTATTTGTATTAATAAACTAATTCTGTATTATGGTGTAACATTCCCAGCTCTCTCATTCAAATATGCCAAACCTTTCCCAAGGTAGTTTCACCAATTCTACCAGTTGTCCTGGATTCCTGGGCATTCTCATGACCAAAGTACTTAACTACATGTGAAATGAACTTAATGTAGTTTGAAATTCTGTCATGGTCCTGGTGTCTGTAAGTGAGAAATTATTTACTTTTCAAATTTATGAAGCCCAGTTTTCTGGGACCAGACCACTATACTGAAACAAAGCAAACTTGATTTATTTACTTGCTTTTCTGAAGATTTGTAGTTTTTTCTTTTTCATAGACTATTGCTTAAAATTGTTGCAAGCAATTTTGCTGAACTCTTCGGATTTAGAGAAGAAAAATTAGTATTTCCATAATTAATTTTATTATGTGTGGGAAATCAAGGTCAATTAAAATGCCAGAGTATTTATGTTAGCTATGCAAATTGCATTTTAATTAAATGGCCATGTAGAAAATTTTGATCCATGCAATAATTGATTGACTAGATTGCTCTCATTATCATCTAACCCAATGCTTCTCTCTTAAAGCAAATATTTTGTTATAGTCTGCTTATGAGGCAAAAATGAAATTCATGGATGATATCGTAGGCCTACCCATGAAATTTAAAAATCTATACAATGGTTCACTAACTGCAGAACAAAAAGGAAAAGTAATTTACTCTAAAATAATATGTACCTTAACATATAAGGCTTTTAAGTATATTTATATTGGATTGAAAGGAGTTATGTACAACAACTAAGACTGCCAGTGATGCTGCCCTTGGCATTCATATAACAGCATTGTCCTAAGTAGCCAAGTTTGCTAAAATGATGAAAAATGTTTTAACAACTTCTGAAATGAATGAAGTAGAATATTCTCTTGACCAGCATTTTAGTTTCACTTCGAGTATTCAGGTTATTTCAGCACTGTGGAAAAAGTGCATGCAAAATGGTGCTATGTGCTAGACTCTGAGATTATGAACTAATTTTTAGTCTACATGAGTATCTGGCTCCATCATGATGAGGTGGGTGTGCACAGATGGGTTTTCCTGTGAAACGCTGCTTCCTCATGATCCATCTTAGAACAACACTCCTCCTTCCCAGATAAGGGCTCCAAATTTTTTCTAAAATATACTCTAAATGGAATTAGCGAGTAGTGTTAAACTACAGACTACAGACTTCAGTTAGAGACTTAATGAAGCTCTGTTAAATATAGGAGCACTATGGTCCCACAGGTCATAATTTTCATGAATCAAAATTTTACTCTATCATTTATTCTTTAAAAATATATATAACTCCCCTGAGTTCTTTCTGAAATAATGTGTTCCATGTATCTGTAGGAGTATAAGTTATGTTAAAACTCTGGAGGTAAGAGGGAGGAAGAAAAGGGAGGTAAAAATAATTATGATGTTTTATATACATAGAACAACTCCTCATGATGAATGCAAACATTATGTGCTAAAAATATGTACTAATTTTAAAAAAAAACCCTCTCTCGGTATCTTCATGGATTACTTGAGTCTGTTTTTAAATTGTTGTTAAGTCCTAACAGCAATGATTGGTCTGACATCTGCAATAGGGAAGTGATCATCACCTAGAAGGCAGACTTCACAATCCTGCCTGACTCAGAATGAGTTTGAGGATTCTGTGCTTTGAGAGAGGTAATAACACAAGCAAAGTTCTGTCAGAGATCCAGGTGCTTCAGTGTTGGCGCAGGTGCTGCTGCCAACCCACACTTGGAGTTTGTGCGAGGTCACTGAGATTGATCTCCTCAGTTTCCTTATCTGTAGCGGGGGGAGTGGTGAGTGATCTTTAATGCCCTTTCTAGCTCTAAGATTATAGACTTCATGAGTCTATCAAGTGGCTACCATTCCATTATCTTTTCAGAACTAGCAGAAAAGCCAGAGAGCAGCAGGGGCACCCAGCAGTTAGAGGAAACAGTAAAGATTAGTCATTTCCACTGTTGATGATGCTGAATTACTCAGCCCAGTTCAATGGAAAACACCAGCTGCACCTAGGGACTCAGGGTCTGTGAGACGTCAGAAGAGCTAGTCCGTGTCAGTGGTGGTGAACCTATGGCACGCGCATTGTTGTGTTTTTCCTTTAAGACATAAGTTGTTAATGTGTGAGTTGTTTATTCTTAACTAAAGTCTCAGTGCTCAGGTTTAAGTGCAGTGTGGGCAGTAGATAAGTCTGCAATAAGTAAGTGGGTTTTGGATTGCAGTTTGGCAGTTGGTCTCTGAAAGGTTCACCATCACCTGTCTAGGCAATCACTGTGCACTGCAGTCCTGAAAGTATAATGTCCCAGGAAAGGTAGTGGAAAGACACATAGCTTTTGTGCCCTCCAAAATATAATTAATTTGATAATTCTTGAGGTTTCTGGGTTCATCTGGACATTAAGTAACTCTCATGTATTTTTATAAAACTTATAGTATCATTATATTAGTATTAAATAAGTCTCACTATAATTGCCTCTTTTGAGGTATATAGAATATGATTTTTTTAATCAATCCCCATGTTTAGCACAATTCTTTACTTAGAAAGATAAATCTAAATACACACACATACCAATGTACACATACATAAACTAAGACATATTCCCTAAATTAAAATATCTGTCTGTCTATCTTAGGTACATGTCTTTAGTTGATTTATACATGAATAAAAATCAAAGTTTTAAAAAATTTCTGTGATCTGCATCATTATGTGGTGACTGCTTTTCAACTTAAAGCTCCTTGGAAAGATTCACTTTGCATAGCATAAATATCGATCAATGAAGGTAGAAAAAACTTTTAAA
Source organism: Dasyprocta punctata (assembly GCA_004363535.1). Classification (NCBI taxonomy): domain Eukaryota; kingdom Metazoa; phylum Chordata; class Mammalia; order Rodentia; family Dasyproctidae; genus Dasyprocta; species Dasyprocta punctata. The sequence goes on from RJWM01015247.1 coordinate 39,849, forward strand.
TTATAATTTTACGTAAGTCCAATATAAGTGCAAAAATATTTAAAGGCTATTTATTTATAACCTGAAATCATCAATCCAAAGACAAAATTAAAGCAACATTACAGAATTCTACTTTCTCTGTGTGTTCTTGTTTAAGGTAACTCAAGGACTACTAGTTTTAAGAAAAATCTGTGATTAGAAGAGACTAGTGCTACATAAAGAAATTATCACTGCTTTACTTAGAGTGAATATAATCAAGTTCCTTTCTTGATCCAAGGTAAATTTAGGATTAGTTGAGAGACCACATCCAAGATTATTCAACTAGAAACTTGACAACCAAATAGCCAATCTGTCGAAATCAAATCAACTACATTTAGAAGACAAAGATTTAGTGCTTCTATAAGAACAAATTTAAAAACGTGGAATTATTGTTATACACTGACAAGAATTTTCAATTATCATTTAGTCAATTACATATAAAAGCAACTTAACATTAAGAATTGTTTTTAATTAAAATGCTAGTGGAAGATTAAGCGTTACTGACAGACTGTTCACTTTAGTACAAAATGCAACTTTGAAACTAATTTTGTTATTTTTTACTGGTACTCAAAAGCACACTGAACTGTGGGACAGAGCTAGTCTTCACCCACTTTCTGCTGTCCCATTTCCTGAATCACATTATTTGCAAAGTCCTGTATATGATATTGCCTAGTTATTTTTTCATCACTGAGACACTTCCCCCTACATCCATAACTCAAAATAGCAGAAGTTTATTTGGTCTTACAGTGTGCAGAGGTTTCAGTCCATAGTTGACTGGCTCCAAGGCAGGGTGAACGATACATGAGCATGATTGAGAAGAAACAGCGCATGGCAGGCAGGAAGAAAGCAGAGAGACGGGGCCATTAAACCCCTCCAAGCAGCACCCCAGTTACACACCTCAGACCAGGATTCATCTCCCAAAATCATATTTAGCTATAGACTTCTCTGTGGTCTAATTCACAGATGAGCATCATGCCTCCATGATCTAATCGCCACACAAAAGCCCCGCCCAAACTCACAAGAGACTTTGAGGTGATATCCAGATACAAAACGTGACAGATATGGTTTATGCGTCTTGGTTTACCTTTGTTTTTAATGGAAAAAACTCCAAAAAAATATGATACAGAATTTCAAAATAACATAATAAGAGATTAACAGTGATTAATATGTTGCTTACTGTTATCTTCAAAGCAGTTGCTCAGTTTACAAGACACAGATATGAAAAAATGATCAAACAATGAAAGCACAAACTGTTTTTGGATGAACTAATAGAGATTAGTAGTATAATTATTTATCTTATAAAAAATCACCAACATTGTGAAAATGGTCATACTCCTAAAAATGCTATGCAGATTTAATGAAATCCTAATCAAAATATCATTAACATACCTCACAGATCTGGAGAAAACATACCTAAAATCTATTGGGAAACAGTAGAACCTAGAATAGCAAAGGCAATCCTGGGGCACAAAGGCAAGGCAGGAGGCATCATAATCCCTGACTTGAAATCATACTACACAGCTACTGTGATAAAATCTGCATGGTACTGGCAAAAAAGCAGACCTGAGGATCAGTGGAACAGATTAGAAGATGCATAAACAACTACAAAGGCATTCAGTCACCTTATCATTGGTTCACTCTTTTTCCTCTAAAATTCAAGTTAAAAATGCCATAAAATAAGTGAACATACAGAATTTATGATGATACTTCCAAGTAAAAACAAACATACTTAACATTTTAATAAATTTCTACACATTTATTTTCATACCTGCATGTTTAAGTTAGACCATTAGTCCTTAAATCATGTTGTATGTGGATTTATTCAATGGACGTTAACAAAAATCCAAATTTCTAGTTGCTTCTAATATAGATCCCTGATGTGGTGAGATTGGTATATGGACAAATTGATTTTTTTAACAAACGTTTTGAGTTATCAATGTTTTTATCATTTAAATAATACCCCCAAAAGGTGTTTAATATGTTGGAGTACCTCTTGGACACTGAGTTATTTTTTCACATAGCCCAAGTTTCCAAGCTGGGAATCAACAGCCAGACCCAAACCAGAGATAAAAGAAGGGGAAAAATACTTTCTGCTAAGTATAAGGCAGATCCCAATTTAAAAAATATACAGAAGCAACATTTGAGTTTCCAGAGGGAAGATCTAGAGATGTAGGTAATTTTACGCCTCCAAATTTGAGATTATACAAGTGTCTCTTTTTAAATCAAGGATACATTATGTTATATATAAGAAAGTTGTCATTTGAAAGGAGAAACATTTGCAGAAGTTATCTATAGTTATTGAAAAGCAAAGCAATATACTTTAATTGAGTTAGATCTAAAATCGCTCATTTTACAGTCTTGAAGTCTGATGTGTTTCAGAATTCAGAAAATATTTCGGATTCTAGACATTTAACATGGTACAGCTTAGGACAAAAAAGGATATGTAACTTCTCTGACTTTTTTTCCCTTCCTTTGTGGAGAGTAATCATTTAATGAAATCATTAATACAAAAAAATCAAATATTACAAACATATTCAATATTTAGCTGTTGGTAGCAAACTAATGGCACATATTAGAGTTAGAATCTACCTATAATATGTTTCAGCTGGTGGATTTGCTGCCTAGGATTGATAACAGAATACAAACCTGAAATATATAAATATATTGGGTGAAGCTTGTTAAAAATCACGTATTTTAAATAAGTTAAATCATTTATGTGATTTAACTTATTTAAAATAGACACAGTTTATAATTTAAATTTGTGACTGCACATGTGTTCGGAGTATATGACAGGCTAGATGTAGAATTATCCTAATGTGCTAGGAAAGGAGCTAAGTAGCTATGCTGGAAATTTATAACCAGTCTCTGATTCTCTTTTGCCTTGTTTTTATTATAGTTGGTTTTAATGAGTGATAAACTGAGTAGATAATGGATGTTATCTATTTCCTGAAAATATGTGAACAATGTAATATTTAGCATTCTGATACTTGCTGTCATCTCTAGTCTAGCATTCTTAACAGACTCAGAAGGTCAGATCACCCTTTTCTTCAAATAAATTAATATGCATGTACTTGATCATATACATATTGACATTAGAAAGATAAATAAAAATAAAATATAGCCTTACAATATTTCCAGGCCAGGTTTTAATACCAAAATGCTTCACATCAGCTGAGATTTTCAAAGTCAGTTATTTTTAAAAGCCATGCAGGTTCAGAGTTTTTGAATTCTGTAACAGTGGGCAAGAGTTTGAGGTCAACTACTTGGTTTAAATCTCTCATTCTCTATCTCTATTACACTTTTCTTTGACCTTATCTATACTGATGTATAGCTAGCAGCTTAGTACAAAGTTTTGAAATTCAGAAGCAAGACAGGGCCATCTTTCTGTTGGTGACTGTAGTTAAACAACATCAGACAGAAGAGCGAGTTGTCACACCTGTAGGCCACATGTGAGTGCCAAGACACCAGCTCTGTGAGTGTGAGGGCCTGTGGCAGAAGCAGCAGAGCCAAAATCAGTAACTAGATCAGTGACTACAACTGCAACTACAACAATGTCAGTAATTGTAACTGGCTATAGCAGGTATAGTTCACTAGAGAAAGAGATTGAATGTAATATTTACAATAAAATTTACAGTATAGGCCTACAATAACCACCATCAAAGTTAGGGATTGATGAATGTAAAAGCTGCATCCAGGAGAGCCAGAAGATCCAGTCAACATTTCAAGGCTTGGCACTTACTACAGTGTCTACATTGGAAAGCTGAAGCAACTACCCTGGAAGGCTGAAGGGTCTACTTTGAAAGGCTGGAGAGGTCATACTGGTAGACTGAAGGAACCGGAGACCAAAGTCCAAAGTGGTGACACCTGAATCTCCTCAGAAGAAGTAAATGAGGAGACTTGATTCTTCTTTCCCTTTTTATTCCATCTAGGCTAAAAGCCTATTGGTTGGCAATACCCACCAATAAAATGGGTCCTTTCTTCTCAGATTTTAGTTTAAGACAGTTATCCAGACACGTTCAGAACTGTTTTCCACTAATCTGCTATACCTTTTGCAATATATTAAAGTTGAAATCACAATTAAGTATCACACACTGACCACTGCATGATAGTTATGTCCTTGAAAGTATTAGTCCAGAACAAGCTTTCTAGATGCCATTTATTGCTCTTCAGTGATTTCATAAACCATTACTAAGTTCATTTTTCCTTTCGAATTCTAAAGTGATTTCTGTTTTGTTTTCTCAATCCTGATTGATGCAGCATTTGTTAGTAGTAATTTGAGAAACTCTGCTTCTCAAAATCTTATTTCTTGAGTGTATGTATGTTATGATAACTTATCTATGGTTCAGTTAGTTTGAATTTTAAGCATGAATATCACTGTGTACCCAGAGAAGCTATTGGCAGGATAAGTAGAAACAAATTTTCTGTTTACAATTCATTACTCTGTAACATACTTTGTATGTGAATCACGCTATTGGAGACAAATATGATTACTATCAATAACACATAAAACCATTTTAATAGAAAGAATTTTTGTCCCTTTATGCCCAGAAATTTTCTTTCTTATTATTTGTCCTGCTGTTTATATACTTGCATTTCCTCAGATACCTTTGGGGATGCCATAAACAGCTATCACACTGATAATGACAATAGCAGCCTTGAAACTCCAGCACATATCTAGTAATTCATCATGAAGCAGAACTTCATTCCTTATCTTGTTGAATATTTTCACATTACACTATTAGTTCCAGGAGTATAGCCATTTTCTTTATAGATTTAACTAGAGAACAGACACTTACGTATCTGGAAAAAGTCATATATTTTTGAATCATGGCAAGTATGCTATCCATTCCAGCAAAGTAAAACACTAGGAATGGGATTTTACTTTTTGTAACTCTATAAAAGTTCTTGTGATTTCCTAGAGTCTTGATCTATAATTGACTCACTTTTAACTCATAATAAATGGTGCACTCAAAGTACTAGAAACAGTTGACATATTGAACATAGGAAACAACAAACAAGTAGTAGAGAGTCACACTTTTTTTAATTATTGGAGGCAGTGTATGATGTGATACATTAGCTTTTTTCAACGTCTTCCTCGGCCACAGCAGAACTACTGCTCCAGTTACATCTTTGGAAACACAAAAGGAACATAGGGGACTCATGTTGATGACAAGTACAGAGTTAAACTGAAATAATATGAAATGAGCTCATTTATATTCGAATTAAAGTTTCCTTTTTATTCTGAAACACTTTTAAGTCAGTTCTTTCTTGAGAGTTGGGAAAAGATCAGTTCAGGAAATGCTATGATAGTAAGGTGTTTCAACAGTAGCCATTTAATTAATATGTTATGGTAGGGAAATTACTTTCTTCCCATAAAAGATTAAAATAAAATGAGAAAGAAAAAATATATACCATAAATAATTTAACCACAAATTCTCTTAAATATTTTCCTTGAATCTTTATATTTAATTCTAAGTCATCTTGAACATATCAATAGCAATTTCCCTCTAAAATAGAAGCATCAAGGCACTAATATCTAATTCAAGTTATAAGGTGCTTAATCAAAATCCAGAATAAAAAGGTGATTACACTGACAAGTTATGGGGAGCTTTGAAAATCCAAAGGATCTCAATAAAAACCACTATCCCATTCTGTTTTTATGTTGTGGGTCTGGGCACAGAAAAAAGGAGATTAAATTACATGTTTATAATCTATGTAGCTTATTTTTAGAAAATCGTTTCTTTTATTAATGTAATAAAATAAAATAATTATTGCATTATAGGTGTTTACAACTGCTCTTTTCATATTGCTTATAGAAATATTTTGAGATTAATGACTATATTAATGCCTATATATCATATATTTTTTTAAAATTGATAATATTATCATAGCATTTCTCCTATCTTTTATATGTGTTGAGCTATTCTTGGGCTATTATTATTTACTACTAATAAACATTTTTATATTAAATATTTCACTTTCATATTATAGAGGTATTATGCATTATATTTAAGCACTGAATTTGGGCAGAATTATAGGGACTAGCTTAATATGGTGTATTTTCCCATGGAAACTAATTTTGCATGAAACAGTTCCTTTTTGATTTTATTCCAATCCTGGGCTTGGAAACATGCACAAATTAAAAATGTGAACTAGGGTGTTTTAATGAGTGTTTGAGCTGAATACTGTAATGTTCACAGGCATTTGAGTTTGGGAGTAAAGAGTTCTTGTTTTCTTATTTTACTGGCTTATAATTTCACTTTATTCAAGAACAATCTAAGAAAAAGTATAAAATGATGCATAGCAGTAAATATATACTTGTTCATCTCTCCAGTTCCTGTTACCTAATCCCTTTCATTTCTGTTTTATCCATATGGTAATCTGGCATGTGCACTATTTTTTAAAATGTACCTTCTATTTATTTGTCAATTTGTTGAGTGTTGGCCATCTAGTTTACAATTGGCATGCAAGTTATATGAGATTGAAACTTTGTTTTGTTTACTCCTATATTTCCAGCACCAAATAAAAATTCAGCTTTAAAGAAGTTGCTCAGTACATATTTGTTGAGTTAAGATTGTCAATATAAATAAATATAATCTGGGAAAGCATATATTTGAAATCAAATTTAGAGATTGAGATTTGTCTTTATTATAGATGTATAACATAATACATTGACAGACAACATTTTTCTGAAAAGGATAAATATTTTTGGTTTTGTGAGTTAACATGTCTGTCACAAGTATTCAGCTGTGCAGATGTATGCACTAATATAAACATATTGGTGTAGCTCTTTACTAATAAAACTTTATTTTACAAAAAGAGGTGACAGATTCCATTTGGCACACACATGCAGTTTATTGGTTCCAACTATATTTAATTGTTTAGCCTGTAGTCATAAAATTTTACTTTTTTTACATCAAGAAATGAGTTTTGTGTGATACTGCTACAGTTTTTTTTTTGATAATTCTAAACATAAATTTGTAGCATTTGATTTTTCCTAGTGGCACTGAAGTCATGTATAAATACACATACGAAGTAAAGTGAGTCAAACAACTATTGTGATAACATACTGTGTGATAAAATGTTTTCTAGTAAAAGTCCCAAATGACTTAACAAATGTAGTTATTTATAAACAGCTTATAACAATCTATAAACAAAAATGACAGTGTGAACTGTTTTTATGTTGGACATATGACTTGAATAAATAAAAATTTGCCTGTGATAAACATTATGTAGCAAAATCACATATGTGCTATTTTGAAATGTAGAACAAACAAAATAAAGGACATCAGTATAACTCTTAAACTATTTTAATTTTTAAGAGATTGTATTGTCTGCCTTATCCAACAGCAAAACTGAATGAAAAAGAGAAAGCATTTTCTGAAATCTTCTTCGATTTCCTTCTTTAGAGTAATGTAATTTATGGAAAGATATTCCCTGTTCATGGATAGGAAGAACAAACATCGTGAAAATGGCCATTCTCCCAAAATTATTATACAGATTTAATGCAATCCCAATCAAAATACCACCTGCCTACCTCCCGGAGCTAGAGAAAGCATTCCCGAAATTCATCTGGAACCAGAAAAGACCTACAATAGCAAAGGCAATTCTGAGCAACAAATGGAAGGCAGGAGGCATCACAATCCCGGACTTGAAACTATACTACAAAGCTACTGTGATAAAATCAGCATGGTACTGGAATCAAAACACACCTGAAGATCAATGGAATAGATTAGAAGATACAGCCACAACTACAAACACACTTAACTACCTCGTCTTTGACAAAGGGGCCAAACATGTGCGTTGGAAGAAAGATAGCCTCTTTAACAAATGGTGCTGGAAAAACTGGCTTTCTATATGCCGTAAACTAAAACTAGATCCATGCCTATCACCATGTACTAAGATAAAGTTAAAATGGATAAAAGATATGAATATTAAAACAGATAAAGTAAACTTCCTGGAAAACAGAATAGGTAAAAATCTTGATGATATAGAAGTAGGCAGGGAGTTCATGAACAAAAATCAGATTGCACAGGAAACACTTCCCAGAATCAACAACTGGGATCTCATCTTACTAAAAAGTTTTTGCATGTCAAAGGAAATCTCCAACAGAGTAAAAAGAAAACCCACGAATTGGGAAAATACCTTAGCCAATTGTCCATCAGACAAAGGACTTCTATCTAAAATGTATAAAGAATTAAAAGAAATCAGGCCCCTAAAATTCGATGACCCAATCCAAAAATGGGCAACTGAGATGGATACACACTTCTCAGAGAAAGAAATACAAATGCAAATAAATATATGAAAAAATGTTCAACATCAATGGTCATTCAGGAAATGCAAATTAAAACAACACTGAGATTCCATCTCACTCCAGAAAGAATGGCCAAGATTAAAAAATCAACCAACAACAAATGCTGGATGGGCTGTGGGGAAACAGGAACTCTTCTCTACTGTTGGTGGGAGTGTAGACTGGTGCAACTATTGTGGAAAACAGTTTGGAGATTCCTCAAGAAGCTAGGATTAGAGATCCCATTCAACCCAGCTATCCCACTTCTGGGCATTTTCCCAGAAGAATTGAAAACATCATACCACAGTGATATCTGTGCACCCATGTTTATAGCAACCCAATTTGTAATAGCCAGATCTTGGAAACAACCCAAGTGCCCATCAATCAAAGAATGGATAAAAAAGATGT
>RJWM01015248.1:0-48536 GCA_004363535.1 Dasyprocta punctata
AGAACTCTTCTCCCTGTCTCTCTATCCTGCCCTAATCCCTCTCTGCTTTCCCTGTGCTCATAGGTATACCCTCAGGTAACCATATAAATCCATCCCGGGGAGGTGCTGCTATGTTCACTCATGAGGGTGAGGCCTCTACTGTATGTTTTGTCTGAAGCCTCCAGTTACAATGACATCAGTGTGAATCTCTCCTGAGCGATACAAGAAGTAGACCAACCCATTCTATGTCTCTGATATCATTCCTAACCTCCAAATCCTGAGCATCTCTTCCAAGTCATTCTGGGCATATTTTCCAAGTCACTCTGGTTACAAAGACTTTGAAGGCTAATTAAGTACAAATCAGGTTGGCTGCAATCTTTGCTCTTCTTTCATCAGCGGGTCCTAGTCGTGAGCCTGCAGGCTTACAGAAGGCTGTGCTTGTGATAAAGGTCATCCTTAGGCAGGAAGCAGTGGACAGTGAAGTGTAATGCAATACCATAATGCCCCAAGATGCCAGGATCACCAAATTTATGTTCACACTGAATATCTCTCTTTTTTATTTTCTAGAAGCCAGACCAATTTGTGGAAACACATTGGAAAGAGGCCATGATCCATGTGTGGCTTGGGTACTGATACACTGTGCTCAACTAACTATCATTTAACTGAAAGCATGGCAGGCATACTTGGCTAAGCACCCTTTGCATATATTACCTCGCTTAATCCTCATAGCAGCCGAAGGGAGAAAAGACAAACAACAGACTTATTCTCTTTGAACCCTGAGAAAATTATGTCAGAGAAGGAAAGCATCTAGCCCTAGGTTACACAGCTAGGAAATGGCAGAGCAAGGATTTAAACCTGTGTCTGCGAATTACGAAGCCTGTGTGCAACCTAGAAGCATCACTGTTTTCTCAGTGTATTTGTTTAGAAATGATTTCAATGAAACACTATCAGGCTCAGAAAAATAAGAGAAAAATCCTACCTCTCTTGTCCTGCTCCTTTTCTCATTAAGATTTGACCCCAATTGGTTTTGTTCATTTAAAAAGATGACTTTTTTTTTTTTTTTTTGGTACCAGCATATGAACTCAGGATCTCACACTTGCCAGGAAGGTGCTATGCTACTGAGCTGTATCCCTGGCCCAAAGATGACATTTTTAACCTCTGAGAAAATACTTTCCTTTTTTGAGTCTTGGTTTCTATGTGCATTCAATGAAAAATAGGATGAACTATTTTTAAAGTGGAAAAAATCATTGTGATTTGATGAGAAGCAATGAGTAGAGGATGGGATAGTTATCTTCATCAACAATCAAGACATGGTACCTCCTTTCTATGGACCCCTCTACCATTATTCCTGCAGTCATACACTTGGGCTCTGCCTGATGCTGGCATCCCCTCCCCACCATTCTCAGTGCACCAGGTACCCGCAGCCCTTGTGTTTTGTTAGGTACTATTCTGTGGATGTTCATCTTTTAACCCACTCATTTCCATTTCCTGGAGTCTCTGCTTTATCTTTGTATTCTCAGCTCAGATTTTGGAACAGTCTCCTACTTTTAATTCTCAAAGGCTCTTTCTGCAGATGTGGTTTGAAATTACTCCCACTTGTCCTTTTCCTCTAAAACAGGATTAAAAGCGAGTGTGTGTGTATCTGTGTGTGTGTGTGCGCACACACATGCGCTCACGTATGTATCAATATGGAGAGAATCATAAAGAAAATTCACACATTCACACACCTTAGCATAAAATGCAGTTTACAAATACAAGGGAGTTTATCACTACAAAAAACCCTAGCTTAGGACTTGCCAAATTAAAACAAGCAAGTAAAACCAAAAATAAACAAAAGCAGGATTGGTTCCGCCTGGTGGAGCTAATCAGCAAGGTTTAGAGCAAGCACATAGGATTGGGAATCAGAGAACCTGGATCTCTAGAACCCACAGAACAATGAGAAGAATGAGGTGCAGAGAGGGAGAGAGGTTTGCCTAAGGCCACACAGCCGCAGCACAGAGCTTTGCTGGGAGACTCATGCTGGGTTCTTGCATGGCTGATACAACCCAGCAGCTGTGCCTGCTCTGTCTCCTACTCAGCCATTTGCCCGGGGCTGGACACACCATCTGCACTTTTCATCTGGACCTTGAATTAAACACCAGCTTATCTGGACTGGCATCACCTTTCAGCATGAGCTGCATCCCATCCCCCAGGAGATCATAAGCACGCTACGGAGACAGGGGGCCTGGACCTTATTTCCCACACAGCCTAACAGCATGCTCAGAAAGGGTGTTTATTTCATAAATACAGTTTAAACTGGGCTAAGCTTTAGACTTAATGCTGTAACATAAATATGCTTGTAAGATTGGTAGGGACACTGAGGCCCTGAGAGCCCACGGGCCTAAATTAGTTCCTAGTGAGGCACAGGTGCACATCCTTTGACTCCAAATCTAGCATTCTTTGCTATACACAATGCCATCTCCAGATGGTAAGGTGACTTTTAGGCGAGTGGTAATTTGTCACAACAGCTACTTGATTGGTAAACTGGAAAGAAATCTTATCTCAGCTGATTATATACTTGACCAAACACAGAATCCTTTGGTGGAGTCTTGAGGCAGTGTGATCATATGTAACACAAGGTCAGCTTCATTTTACAAAACACTGTGAAGTTTCACGCTTGCTTATTGGACAAACATAAAGGTGTATTTTATGAAAACTTTAGAGGAATCGGCTAACTATGGCTTGCAGGCAAAATGTGGATCAGTACAGCTGTGCTATGGAAAATAAAGTTTTACTGGGGATACATTTATGTGTGTTCATTTACATATTATCTATGGTAGCCGTCATGGTACAACAACATTAGGTAGTACACGTAGACTACGTAGTCTGCAGAGATGAAAATGTTTACTCATTAGCCACTTACAGAAAAATGTTGTGGATCCCTTATTTAGAAATGGCAGCAAATAAACACATCTTGGTCCCCTGGTCTGTTTCTCAGTCCCTTTGGGTCTCTTTCTATGCACCCTACCCCCGCCCCTGCTATATTGATTACTGAAGTTCTGAGCTCTGGAATGACTTTCTACCTGATCACACTAGACAATTTTTCAAAACAGTCCCATTTCCCTTAAAAGAACATGAGATATAAGAAAGCCCAGACTGTATCACAAACCTCTTTTTAAATGGATTCTACTGGCAAAAATGAAATTTTTAGCTGATTTAGTTTGTAGCTTGGAATGATTTAAAGGGAAAAGGAATGTGGAAAGAGAACAATCATTTATTGAACATGTTCCGGTGAATCCCAGAAGTTTCCTCCTCCAGACTTGCTCACTCTGTGGGCTCAATGTCAATTGTTCCATTTTATACAAAGCGAAGTAACTGCCCAGTGGTTCAGAGCCCAACCAGGACCAGACAGAAGGGACGATATAAGGTCAGAACTCATAGCCAGATCTGACAGAATTGAACACCTGTTCTATCTCTCTCATGGGACCTAGAGGACACAAACTTACATATCAGCAAATGTTAAAGTAGAGTGATGATGATATCTACACAGAGGCAAAGTCACAGAATCTGGTGTGGAATAAAATGCAGAAGCTGAGGTGTGAGATGAATTCGCAGAAGACATCATTTAAGTGAAGATCCAGTGTAAGTGGGGATAAAATACAGAGGAGACTACCAGGACAGAAAGTTGGTGAAGCTTCTGGGGGGATAAAGAGTGTTGGGGCACATACCTGGAGGATAAGAGTGGAGGCAACCCTGGGGACACAGGAGGACAAAACTACTTGGGGTTTTTGGGAGGATAAAGAATTCACATCTCATCCACCCAGGAATGCACTGAAATCTAAGTGAAGAAAAACCATGATCTCTACTTATATTTTTAAAAGTGATCACTTTCAGTCCATAGTGAATAATGGACTGGACCCCAGAGAATGAGACCACAGAGGAAAGACATTTTGCAGTTTTAGCAAAGGATGCAGGTGGCAAGGATGAGAACAGCAATAGAAGACAAAATGAGATACTCATGGAGAGGAGTGGAAGTCACAAAGGAGATCATCGTGATCTCATTTAGCTTTCGCCATTACCCTGGGAGGGCAATGTCACTGTACTGCCACCCCATTTCAAAGATGAGTCTATTACATCATTTCATGTGGAAGACAACTCGAACAGGAAGTCATCCCCTATTTAGCTAGTGTTCCTCCTGCTCTCTCTTGGCTTAAACCCAGAATGAGGTGCTCAATTCAGCATCTGGTTACAATTTACCTTCTAAGGCCATCTAATGCCATCTCCCAAACCATGCAGCTAATGTGGGGCCTCTAGATGGCCTCAACTACCACCGACTCAGGTGATTTTGAGCAGCCCTCTTCAACCTCTACTTAGAAACAAGGAAAGTGAGCCCCAGAGACAGGTAGTTACTTAGCCATGATTGCACTGAAAAGTGATGGTAAAGCTCCAACTAGAGACCACTGCACTGTCACCTTCATACGACCCTAGGGATCCAGCTTCCACTTCAACAACAGCAGCAGCTGAATGCCTTGATTCATGTCCAGGTGTCCCTAGATTTAGGAGACACAGCTGAGATCCCAGTTATGGAAGTGAAGAGTGCATCATGCATTAATATGGAGCCACGAATGCTATGAGATGACTATTCTCAGTTAGCATAGGAATTCATGCTTCCTAGTATTTGTATTTTTTTTTTCTTCCTGCTATTCCTTCTACTTCATGATCTTGACTTTGTCCCAGTCAGGTTGGGTCACATACCCCGGGAAGACCATAAGGAACTCCTGACTTACTGCACTTTCCAAGAAAGAGCTTGGATGGCAGTGGCAATGGTGGGGACAAGGCTGAGACACAGGTCTCCAAATAGGCCTGGGTGTTCAAGGAAGAGGAAGGCAATCAGTAGAGGCAAACAGGATGACAGATGTCATAGGCAGATGCCTTCTGTAAAAAAGAGATATAGGAAGAAAGAAAGAGATACAGGGGAGGGGGAGGCAGTGGGCGTGGAGTAGCCAAACAGAATACAAAGGGAGCTAGAGCTAGACACCAGGTGTATTTCAAAAACAGAGGATTCTCACAAATGCATACCTCATGGCATTGACTTAGAATGAGAAGTGACCTCTAACATCAAATTTTGCCAGCTTCTACACTTTCATTTCTCCATGTATCAGACCTTTTTAAAAAAGAGAGGCACAGATAAGAAGTGAGACATACCTAAATTCAAGCCCTGAGTGGGCAGCAGATCTACAATTCTACCCCACCAGCACTTTATACCAAATCCCGTGGTGCTCTGCCACAACTTTTTCTCCTCCAACCCTAACCTTCACATGAATGTTTTAGGGATAGTGACTAATTTTAATGCTGACAGCATCCTCCTAGAGCATCGACAGCAAACCTTTTAGAGAGTGGGTGCCCAAACTGCATCCAAAATCCCACTTATTTATTGCAAAGTACCAATAGAGCAATTAACCCTGAATACTGAAAAACAACTGTTTATCCAGTGCTCAGCTGCTGGGGTAACTTGGCTCACGGGCTGATAGACAGGGCTCTGCATCCCTGCTGTGGCACTCATGTCATAGGTTTGCCACTACCATCCTGGAATTTTAATCTTACCATCCTGACTTTACAGCCCAGGGAACTTACGCACAGAGACATAAGTTGCATGCTTAATAGGGTATTGCTAATAAGTGGTGCGACTGGGATTTGAATCAGGTAACCCACCCTCAGAATCCATTGTCTTAACACTGTGTTCTGCTGCTTTTGCATCGCCACATGCTCCTGGACCTTCCTCAGCTCACTATTGTACTATACATTTCCCCATTCAGATGCCAAGTATCAAAGATCCCTTGATTCCTTTGCAAAATATGAGGAAGAGAACAACAGGGCACAGCCTGCATGGAACACCACTCTCTGGCATCTGAAGAACTGGACATTGGGTTCTAAATTCCTTAGGTTAGAACACAGGAGTTGCCAGAATGAAATTCACTTTGGGCTCAATAAATCCCATAGCAACAGCAGTAGCAAGACCAACAACCTCACCAACATGAAGCGCCTGTGAACATGTGACAAGGGTAGGGTAATTATACTCAGGGAATTTGAACATGTAGCTCCCTCCCTACTCTCTCGGTCCACTTCCCGGTATTATTTTCTTAAGGATTTGCCATCATTCTATACAATACAACTTTATAAGCATGGGATTGTAGAAATTGTCACTGGGCTTTTGTCCCCAGTGCTTAGAAAAATGGCAGACCAGAGGCTGGTGCTGAACAAATATTTGGGGTGTGTGTGGAAGGAGGGACAAAAGGATGAGATGTAGTAGGAAATAACTGGGGAAAAGAGCAGAAAGGAAGAAGAAAAAAAGAAAATGAGGGAGAATGAGAAGAAAGAGAAAAAATAGAAGATAACAAAGAAAAGGTGAAAATGAAGGAAAGAGATGGGTGCGGTGGCACACGCCTGTAATCCCAGCACTCAAGAGGCTGAGGCAGGAGGATCATTTGAGACCAACCTGATGTACAAAATGAGCTCAAGGCCAGCCTGAACTGCATAGTGAGACCCTGTCTCAAAAAGACAAAAAGAAAATAAAATAAAAAATAAAAGAATAAATGAAACGAAAAGGAAGGAAAGAAGGTAGTGATAGAGGATGGAACATAGAAGAGAAGGAGAAAAAAATGGAAGTAAAACAAAGGTGGAGGAAGAAGGCTGTGCCTTGGTGGAAAATAAATGGAGGAGAGAGATGAAGTAAGCAGCTTCAGTGTTCAGCAGGCCGTACAGCCAGGGATGGAGCGGAGGAGGCGTCAGAGCCAGCTCAGCCTTCTGGACTGTCTGGAGGCAGTGGGCCAGATCGTTTATCTTCAGACCTGTGGCTTGTTTTTGATTTTCTTTTTTTCAAGTTTAACTCCGATTTATGGGGGGCATGCTCACTGATGGATGTTAGCTGTATTTTCAATTAGCTGTAAATAGCCCAGTCCTGCTGAGGAGACCCACCAAGTTCCCTAGCCCTGATTCTGGCTGCTGAATTGGGGAAAGAAGAAGACAGGTCAAGAATTATTGATCATCAACTTCTAAATCTTCAATGCAGCAGATTCTAGAAAGTGGAGGCATGGGAAGGAGAGGCAGGCCCCATGATTCTAATGGCAGCAGAGGCTGAAAGCCCTTCTCAGGGGAGGTGTCAATGGAAACACTCCCCACACAGGACCCTTGCTGGAAAAGCTGTACCAAGGATGGGGAGAAAAGGGGGCGAGGATGAGAAATGAACTGGCTTTGATAGTGTTTGCCTCATTTTGTCCTTAGTGACCACCAGGCACCATGATAAATTTTTATATATAGTTGGAGTCAAATCTCACCTGCAAACCCATAAGGCTACAAGGTCCATTTTACAGGTGAGAAAGTTGAGGCATACAGAAGGTAAGTAACCTTCTACTGAAGAGCAAAAGGAGCCCAGAGATTGTATCCACTCTAAACATCCATCATAAATGGACAGAATGCAAGTAGAATGGTACATGGAAGGTTACTTTCTCATTCCTGCCCCAGGTACTTCTTCAGCCCAGGTGGGGGGGGGACAGACATACTGTCACATGCCTGAAAGAGTGGCATTGAGTCTTCCTTTCAGTGGATTCTGGGCTAATCTCTGGCATGGAACACATGTTTGCAGCCCAGGGTCTCTTCCAAGAATACACTCACACTCACTGATTTCCTATTCTCAAGAAATATTCAGAGATGAAGAATGACATTCACAGATGACTGCCTGAAACATGCCTTATTTTCTTATATGACACATCGAACAATCAGAGAACTACAGACCTCAGCCCTTTATGGAGTCTTGCTACAGCATTTTGACATCACCTTACATTATAGTCATTGTGATAAATAATTGTGCATCAACACTCATTAGTTTTTAAACTGTTGAAGACACAGCCTAGAAAGTCATATGAACCCCAACTGGAGGACTCTTTCCTAGTTTCAGTGTCAGGTAAATAGAATTTTGGAATCTAAATGGTTGCTTGTAGCCCATAGATCCTTGTAAGTTTTACTTTTAGTATATTTCCTTTTGCACTTTTCTGCTAGCAATCTGTAACTTGGCAGCTCTTATGAGAACCACATAACACGATATGACCTGGGTTTCCCAGCATCAACCTAACTTGAGTTTGAGTAATTTTCCTTACTTCTATTTTCCTTTTAGTATCAGTTTTTTGTTTGTTTGTTTGTTTTTTATAATGGGAATCAAACCCAAGACCTTACATTTGCCAGGCAGGCATTGCGCCATTGAGCTATATCCCTGGTCCTTAATGTCCACTTTGTTTCTTGAGTTGAATTTTAAAGACTGCACAAATTTAGGGGGAAAAATTCCTGCAAATACTATGAAGAAAGGTATAAGCCAGGAAGTCAGTAAAATACAGAGCAGAGAGAAAAGAAAAGGGAGGTCTCTAGTCCAGCTGGGGCAGCAAGTGCCAAGCTCAGTGCTAATCAGTTTGGGTCAAAAAAGAGTTTGGTTTGCCATTGATCACGAAATCTGCTTCCTGGGCTTTGCTTCCTGAGCTAGGGCTCCATTACCTTTGCTGCGGCGTCGACTGCGGTACTGCTCGGTGTAGAAGGTCAGCTGCGTCTCATCATCTGCCTCTGAACCCGAAGTCCCCTTGGTTCTCCCAAAACTGATTCCTCCTGCAAAGAAGCACAATCCATTAGTCAGCTTCATCGTCCTCCACACGCTTGTGAAACTCTTCAACCATCCCAGAAGACGAGTCACCCCACCTCCAGACTTCTCTCCACAAAGTCACAGTGACCCAAGAGTCACGAATAATGGGACGACTTGAGGGTTTGCTGTGAAGTGGAGCTGGGTTTCAACTATGGCTCACCAGCTTCCAAATGTGTAACCTTGAGGAGATACTTTACCTTCCTGAGCTCTTGGTACTTTCTGTCTAAAATAAGGGCAATACTGTTAGCTTTGTGAAGTTGCTCTGAAGTTTAAAGGAGATATGACATGGAAAATACCAGGTCCACAGTGGGTCCTAAACAATAGAAAGCTACCTTTGCTTTGCATGATAAGCCTACCTCTAAAAACTGAATTTCACACACATTTCAATCAAGGGCTTGCTGTATGCAAAGCCCAGAGCCAGACACTGGAGACACAAAGATAAATATGACTCAGTCCTTGCCAGTCAGGGGATCATAAGCAAGTCAGGGGGACAAATGAGATCCTTAGGAGCCTTAAACCTAATTCATGGCTTGTGTTTACCACACGATGAGATGCTAGGAATCGGAGGGGGAGCAATTCATTTCAACACAGAGAGCCTGGGAAAGGCTTTATGGAGAATTGGAGATTTAAATCAGGGCTGGAAGGATGGATGGGGCACCAGGGGAGGAAAAAGGAGTCTGAAGAGAGGTCACTGTGGAGCATTCCACGGACAGTGGCTTCAGTACTGCTGAGAAGGACACACTGGAACTGCACAGTGGAAAGGTTAGGGTGCCAGCCTGAAAAGTGGGTGGGATGCGGCTTCACTTCTGGAGTCAGGAAAGGTTCTGGAGCAAAAGTGAGTGGATCAACTGCATGAATCAGAAAGGATGCTTCGTGGGTACCCAGGCCTTGCAATGAATGCCAAGGGGGCAGGCAGGCAGGGAGCCAGGAGGGTTAGCAGTCACTCAGCTGAGAGGTGAGGTCATGTGCAATGATATCTGGGGACTGGGGGCGAGGGTCTGGGGAGGAGATGGGGGTGAGAAAAGCTCAGAGACAAAGTGAGAGGACCCGGAAGGGAAAAGGGAATGTGTTCACATGTTATGAATAGTTCATTACCCAAAGGAAAAAGAGATACAGGCTACACAGAACTGCATCAAAATGCTGACAGCTGTTAATCCCGAAGCAAGGAATGTGGTCATTTTTATTCTTAAACTTATGCTTTCAGCATTTTTTAATTGTTACAAAGGCTGGTAAATTAAAAGAGAGAGACAGAAGGATTGATAAATTCTTTTCACTAGAGAGAAGACCCAAGGAGAAGAGCCCTTCAGAATGTCTTGAAGGTGAGTGTGTGGGCAGAAAAGAACAGAGACTTTGACTCTGAGGACTGTTTAATGGACGGGGCTTCAGATGTCTAAATAATAGACTTCTTTCAGAAGGCGACTCAAGAATCTGGTGAAAATGGTTGTCCTGGGTGGAGAATTCAGTGGCTGAAGAACAAAGATAGAAGGAGCTAGTTTCCTCTACAAATGCTTTGTATCTTTTGAATCAAGCACCATGCCAACCCACTACCTGTTCAAAAGTTCCACCTGAGGAAAAGAAAAGCATAGATTAGAGGAAAATGTTACTCAATTCGCAGAGGATTTATTATGTAATTTCCTCAGGTAAGGATTTGAAATGGCATTCGGTGTATCGAAATTCCACTTGCACACACACTTTATGCAGTTAAGAACATTGTATATATAGTCATTCTAGCGACATTGTTAAGCAATCTACTATGTACGCAGAAGATATGTGTACACAGTGGCATATAGCCATCATCATCGCATACTCACAGAGGAGGGTAATTAACAATCAAGGTAATAAAACCAAGACATAAAGGCATATATCAAGGACAAATTTACTTGCCTAAAATTACACAGTTCATTAATAGAAGAGTTAGGATTCAGGGGTAATCTGTCTTGATCTGAATTTGGGTTCCTATGTATACAAATTGTTTTCTGCAGAACAACACAAGACAGAACCCTGGGAAAGCAGATTGCACTTCGAGTGTCAAGGGGCCAAGTCTTATCTCATGAGCTTTGCATATATTACCTCCTTCCAAACTCATGGTGTCATAGGAGGGAGTATCTTCGTGTTCATTTTACAAATGAGGCAATCAGCAACCAGAAAAGAAATATGTTATGTCAGTGGTCAGTGATGATGGACTCTGAAACCTGATGTGACTGAAGCCAAAGTTCAAAATTTTAACTACTTGCAACACTGTCACTTGGCTTAATGTTCCATCAAATGGAGAATGAATACCTGCACCTCCTACCCCCTTGTTTGGATAGTGTATTCTAATTTTTTAAAAAGTACAAAAATAGCAGGGGCTCATCTTTGTGCACTTGTATCTTCAGACCTGGTCTCATTGCACAGGTTCCAGTCCCTTGCAACTCAAGGCAGTAACCTGGAGAAGCTCAGTGATCCATGATTCTAAAGAAGCACTTCTGCATATAAAGACTCAGCTTTAAAATGCAATTGGCAGATGGGACTCATGGAGGCTCTGGAAATAGTGTGAATGTAGAGGTCTCCAGAGGCCAGAAGGAATTTTAAAATTGTCATTAGCATATTTTAGTGACATAAAAGGCAGAAAAGAAGGGAAGGAAGACTTTGGTTCACTTATGCATAATTTTTGGCTAAGGGGAAAATAAAGACATCTGACGAATGTTCACCTTATGTACAGCAGGCATCTGCCAATCTTCCTGCTGGACTTTGGGCAGCAGAGCAAAAAGAAAGGATCTGTGACTGTAGGAGTCTCCTCAGACCCTACCTATTAACCCTTCTGTGCTAATTCTCAACTTTCAACATTTCAGCTAAATTCTCCATCCATCCCTTTTTCCCCTCTCCTTCCCTTCCTCCTCACCTATCTGCCTTTTTACCTTTCCTTCTTTGCAAACAAATAACCTATTATGCCTCTACTCTAGTAAAGAAATGTAGCATACAAGATTCAGACAGAATTCTTTCCCTGCTTGGACAGCCTAGTGGGGTTGATAAAAATGTCACCAGCCAATTCTAATGTGATAAGAAAAGTTAACACTAGCAGAACCCTGCCTTCCTGCCAGGCATTGTTCTGTACCCTTTCCATATGCTGGCTCATTTCATCCCTAGAGAACCCTAAGAGGTAAGACACCGCTCTTATTCCCATTATAATGGGTGAGAAAATAAGGGCACAGGGAAATTAAGTGATTTTCTCAGGGTCATATAGTTGGTAAGTAGTATAACTGTAATTCATATCAAACAGTGTCTTCAGAGTCTACTCTTGAATCTCTGTGCTGCTGTGTAATAACTAACTTATTTAATGCCCACAATTATTCCAGTAGGAATGGCACCAAGAACCTCATTTTATAGATGAATAACTCTATCTTGACAAAGTGATAAGAGGTGTTAAGTTGGGGAGCCAGTGTTGAAATTGTGTTTGTCTACCAGCAAAGATTGCCTCATAACTAATATAATGGGGAGGGGAACTGGGAGACAGGGGGAAGAAGAGGGAAAAAGAGAATGAGAAAAAGAGAGAGAGAATAAGTGTGTCAAGTGTGTGCTCTCCTTCACTGAAAGTCTTGATGAGTTGATCTCCAAGAATTAGCTGATCTCTTACTTGATTCCAACACAAGAACACATTTTCTACTTCTCTGGGCTCTTCTTTCAATGGTGCTTCTTGTAGGAACTCTAATCAGGCTTAGCAAGATCCTAGTGACTCCATCTTTCCATGTGTCCAAGCACATTGAGACCATGCTGGCATAACTACTGTGATGCCTCCCCTTTAGAAGGGCAGCCCTCTGTCACCACACCTCCTCTGACCTCCATCTAACTTCTGTAAGTATTGGGGGACCATTTTCAGAGTGGGAACTGAGGTTAAGATAGGATGCCTCTAGATTGGTCTATCGGGTAGAAACACAAGGCAAGCCACACAGGCAATTTTAAATGTTCTAGCAGCCACATTAAAAAGGTGGAACTAAGTGGATTAAATTAATTTTGCAGAATATATCACATTTCAACCAATACACAAAAATATTGTCATGCTAACATGTAACTAAGAAGAAATTATTGCTACTGAAATGTTTTACATATTTCTTCATAATGAGTCCTCAAAACTCAGTGTCTATTTCATACTTAAAGCACCTCTCAGTACAGAGCCTACATTTAATTTGCCAACTACACTTGAACAGTGCATTACTGAGCATGCAAGTATTACTGGGCAGACTTGAATTAGGAGCCTGATCTGGGATTAAAAATGGTGCAACTGGGATTTCATAAAACAGTAACACCCAGGGTCTCTGTTCTCAAAGCTCTCAAAATGTAGTTGACTTGTGTGCTGGTTTAATTCATGAACCATATGAGGTAATACACTTGATTAGAAACAAATCAGGCTACTGAAATCAGACATGAGTTCTAATCACTTGTTAGCTCTGTGGTTTTGGGAGGGCACCCGATCTTTCTGAATTCATGTTTAAAGCGGGGACAATGATGTTCACCTCACATGGTGCTATGACGTGTATCTGGATGTCCCTCCAAACCTCATGCAGTCATAGGTGGGGCTTTGGGGAATGACTGGATCGTAGGGGTAGGCTACTGGATTAATCCACAGATTGGTTTAACATACTTCTTGGAGTGAGTAATGGATTTACTAAAGAGGGAAGATACACCCTGAGTGTGGGTGGCACCATCCAATAGATTTGTAGCCTGAATGGACTAAAAGGGAAAGAAAGAAGGCTCACTGCTTCCTGCATACCACATCGTGACCTATTTCTCCTCCCTCATGCCCATTTGCCATATCAGCCAGCCATGTGGACTGGAACCTCTGCAAAGTGTGAGATAAAATAAACCTTTCCTCCTTTAACTTGTGAGCATTGAGTATTTTGTCCCAGTGATGAGAAAGTAACTAAAACGCATGGTCATGATGAGGAAAACAATATGTGTACGTAAACATTTAGAACGAAAATCAAAGAAGTGAGACTGGAGGTGCCTTTCCCACTTATTCTACATTTGTTTGAGTTTAATAGGGGGAAAGGCATTGCTGCTAAGTATGTGTGGTCAGTCCCTCACCGTGCATCCTGGGGAGGTGGCAGTCACCCAAAGCATGAAGCCTCTAAATGTCCATATGATCTGAAGGGGCTACAGGCCAATTACAGACTCACGTGGAAGTGATTCAGATAACTGGTAAAGGGTCCCCTCTGTTAGCATTTTAATATAAAATTGATGATTTAGTGCACTAAAGTGCAGCCAATAATTACCCAGAGCTGCTTGGGTATTGCCATTCAGGGGCTGAAAGAAAGTGAGAATGGTCAGAGATTGGTGAGAGAAAAGAAGAGACAAGCTGTCTGCTGGAACCAATGGCTTCTTTTCCCTGTTCCTTTTGTCCTTGCTTGTTTTATCTTGCATGGTCTGAAATGGGGCCATCAAGCAGGTAGCCCAAGCATATACCACACCATGGCAGGCTCTGGCCTCTTCTTGTAGTCAAGGTTTGCAAGGAGAATAAGACAATACGGGACTCATTATTTATAGCATTATTTTATAATGGGCACCCAAATAATCAAATATGAAAGAATGACTACTTTTTTCTGTTTTGTTTTGTTTTGTTTTGCTTTGTTTTGTTTTTTTGGTTCTGGAGATCGAGCTCATGACCTCACGATTGCCAGGCAGGCACTTATACCGCTGAGCTAAATCCCCAGCCCTTCAAACACAAAAGAAAGAGTGCAAAAAAATCTGTCCACACACTAAAGAACGCAAAAAATCCAGGTGAGGGCCCAGATCCCCTGGCGACATCCTGCATGAGTCCAAGTGAAGACCTAGAGTCCCTGACAATGTCTCATACAAGTCTGTTTCATGGATCTGCACTGGAAGGTCAATGGTGAAAAACAGAAAGTCTTTGCCAGTGAGACAAAGGTCTGCACTGGAGTCAGGGGTGGAATGGAATTTTGTCTGAATCAGAGTTTAATCCTGAGGGGTTGTTTGATCCGGTTTCATGGAGGAATAGGAGATGGGTTATAACTAGTGTGACGATGATAAATGGGAGGATAAAGTAAGGACCAGAACTCCCCCAAAAAGAACCGTAGCCAACCTCAGTGACAACGAGGTCCTGAGCTCCTTGGACGATGAGAACAACTGAGTCCATATCAGGAAGCCAGCATGACAAGCTTCTCTTGGAGCCTGAACAGCAAACCATCTTCCCTTCTGGAGCCAAGAAGAGGTAAAATCCAGGGCTTCCCCAAAGTGAATTCTCAGTGACAACAAGGTCCCGAGCTCCTCTGATGATGATAACAGCCAAGTTCATACCAGGAAAGAAGCTTGACAAGCTCCTCCAGGAGAACCAACAGTGACAGGAAAATCAACCACACTACAGAAAAACAACACTGCCCTTCTTCCACTGCAGTCCTCCCTTTTATGTTGGCAGCAATCCTCAGGCGGGCCATCCGCATCCAGCACCACACCGATTCAGCTCAGCTGGCTGTTACATGTTGACCATCAGTTATGAATCCGCCACACCACTTAATGTATAATATCCCACCCACACCTCACAAGAGGTCTTAGGCATAAGTCAATCTTATTTCATGGAAAGACAAGTCAATGCTCTACATATCAGTTCTGCTGACCCAAGACAAAAGAAATAACAAATGAAAGAATTAAAATTCAAATCTAGTTCTTGTCTGACTAACAAAATGACTTGTTTTCATAAGAAAGATATTTAAGGTTATTAATCACTAGAACATGCAAATCAAATCCATAGGTACCAAGTCATAATTATGAGGTTGGCCATAAGGAAAATAATGCAAAATAACAGATGTTGATGTCTATATGAAGAAATTGGAAACACCATACATTTCTGGTAGGAAAGAAATGAGACTGACACAATGAAGAGTGTTTAGCAGTTCCTTAAAATGTTAAGCACAGAGCTACTCTATGACTTAGAAATTCTACTCTTAGGTATATGCCCCCCAAAGAATGACAGATGATGTACTCAAATATTTGTAGATGTGTATCCATACTAGCACTATTAACAAAGCTAAAACACAGTAGAAAAAAAATGCCCATCAACTGATGGGTGGATAAACAAAATGTGGTCTGCTCACATGAAATAATATTCAGCGATAAAAAAAATGCCAATACATGGTACCAGTATGGATGAACCTCATCTACATTTTTCTAAGTGAAAGAAGCTAAACATAAAATGCTATATATCATATGACTCCATTTATATGAAATATCCAGAAAAGATAAATCCCAAGAGACAGAAAGTAGTCCAGTGGTTTCCAGGACTGGGAAGAGGAAGGTTAATAATGGAAAGTGACTATTCATGAATGGTATCCTTTTGCAGTAGCAGAAATATCTCTGTGTAGGGGTCTTTGCCTAGATTCCCACTCTCCCAAATGAGTGCACGGTGAAGGTCCAAACAAATGAGACAAGTGGTATGATCTTTAGGGCTCCAGGAGGACCAAAATTCACTGCAGAGTTTGTAACTCTGGTGGTTGAGACAGGATGCCCCTGGGCGGCCCATATTTATTCAAAACAAGGAAGGAGTTGAAGTGGAAAACACAGGAAATCTGAGCAGGAACTCGGGTGGGCTTTAAGGACCCCTCCAAGCAACAGATGATGTGAATTAAGATGTCTCCAGGTGTCCTCAGCTGTGGCCCATCCAGCCCCTCCCCCCAGGTGTCTCCTCACTCTCAGTTCAGCCACGCCCAGGCCACGCAACAGCCTTGCACATGCACTCAGCCTCAGTGGCTCTAACAACTCTGAAATAAATACAAGTGATGGTTGCACAACCTTGCAAATGTGCTGAATGTCATGGAGTTATACATGCTAAAACGATTAAAGGTTAATTTTATGTTACATGAATTTTAGCTCAAAAATGTAAAAAGAAGCCCTCTGTTCTCTTCACGACATCACTAGACTGGGAACAGAACTGCAGAATGGGGACTGGGAGAGCAGTGAGGGAGGCAGAGTGAGCGCCAGCTGAGACACAGGTGGGAGTGATACACAGCCACTTTGAAAGAAGCCAAGAGCTCAGACATCTTGGGCCTCAGTCTAGTGTGCGAGGACATACAAGTTGACCAGTCATCCCAGACCCAGAGGTCACCTCAAATAATCATAGCAATACCATTCATTCACCTATCTATCCATCACCATTTATCAAATATCCATTCTACCAAACACTGCCTTAGGCATGAAGGACAAATCCATAAATGAACAGACAAACACTTCTGAATTTTTCATGAGTTTACTTTCTGGTGGGGAACCATTAAGATACTGTAAGCATTTTACTGATAAATAAAGAGATATTCAGAGGTATTTAGAGGCTTCATTATCGTGACATAGATATCTGATGGTAAATTAGGTAAATTCTAATTGCAGGTTTGACCTGGGGTACATCAGAGCATTTGGACCTCCAAGCTGGAAGTCATATTTTGGAGAAGGGCAAAGCAAGAGGATGCATGGTCATTCCTGGCTTATGAAAGCAACCTCACACTTCTTTTTTGGAAATCTGCCTTCTCTGCTTGGGCTGCACTGTCTGTAGAGCTGCTCTGCCAGCCTCTAGTAGGCTTAATCCTCCACACTCCCATCTCCTGCTCTCAATATCATGATGGATGGTGGTGACATGTTAAATTATTCAGGCTTCGTGTCTTCCTCAAGCTGGTGACAGCAATATTGCATTTTTAGATTGCCCAAAACTGTGCCAGATAGAGAGATATGTGGCTCAGGAATGTAAAAACCCATCTGACCCCCAATCATCCAACGAATACAGATGGTGCCACTCATGGGGAGAGGCGAGAAGTAGCAAGAAATTCTCATATAGTTTAAGCCACACAATTCACAATTGATCTTGACTCTAGGGCAAAGTCACAGATGTTGGCACACATTCATCTCTTAGAGATATTTTGACCACAATTGCTACCTGTCATGGGCACCTACTCTAGGCCAGACAAAGTGCCAGGCAGTTTACATAGAGGTGGTGACTCATATTCTTATTCCTTTAACAGTGGAAAGAGAGTAAGAGGGGTGGACATCTCTACCTGCAGTCACACAGGCAGAAAATGGCAAACTCTGGAGTCAATAGCTGGTTTATTCGAGCCCTCAGAGTATAAGAATCTGCAGGTCTCCTAGGATTCCTGTTGAATTTCTATTTTATTATTTTATTTTATTTTATTATTTTATTTATTTTGCAGCACCGGGGATCGAACTCACAACTTCACCCCTGCCAGACAGGTGCGTAAGTCATTGAGCCAAACTCCCAGCCCTAGTTTTTTGAGGCAGGGTCACACTATGTAGCTCACACTGGCCTTGCACTTGAGTTGTAGCCCAAGCTGACCTTGAACTCACAATGTTCCTCCTACCTCAGCCTCCCAAGTGCTGGGATTAAAGGCGTGCGTCACCACACCCGGCTTCCTGTTGAATTTTTAAAAATTGACCTTTATGGTGAAAAAATCTTTACGATACAATATAATTAAACTGATTGTTATAATTTCAGGAAGAAATGTAAATAACCAAGGGGCCCCTTAATAGAAAACATTAAAAAAGGATGGCATATTTCTAAAATAGACTTTCATGAGACTATTAAACACAGTGACATAAATCTGTAATTAATGACATACAAACATCTCCATGGTACATCATGGAGTGTAAAAGTATTCAGAGAAGAATACAAAGAGTGATTCCACTTATGGAAATGTATACAAACATGCTAATGCATGGTGTGAACCCTACTGTGTGCATAATGAAATAAATAGGCTTCAACTAAAAAATAAGAAAGTAAAAAATCATTCTGAGACGTCGATGATAAAAGGTTTTGAGCTAAGTATGAAAAGCATATTGCAAACTATAAGTACAAGACAACCATATTCTGTTGTAAAAATACATACATAAAATATGTAAGTATGCACACACAAAGTTTTAAAGATAATATACTGAATTTATCTTCTGGGTGAAAAGCTTGGGGTATTTAAACATTTTTACTTGTTGTTCATCTGCATTTATAATTTCCTCCAGTGAATTCTAATGTTTTCTAATAAAACAGACAATAAAAAGTTATGTTCATTTAAAAAAAATAAACTCCCTTTATTTCTGTAGTTTAAATCCATTTCTCGCTTGACCTTTAGTGTAACGTGACCATCCCAGGGGGAATCATCCCAATCCCCGAGAAGGGGAACATCCAATTTATCCCCAAATTTTGACTCAAAGAACTATTTATGGGAGAGAAACTCTGATCAAGCCTAACCAGCTAGGTCATGAAAGTAAATTTTTCTCTTCTGGAATATCCATTGCTTCCTGTGTTAGGCTGTGTTTTCCAAAGAACACCGCAACAAAACCTGCCACTCCATATTCTCCTTTGCATTACTTCCACATCAGAGGTGAAGCCTCATTTTTCTACCCTGGAATCTGAGCTGGTCTTCAGGATGAGCCTGTAATGCACAGAGTTAGGTCCTAAAAGGACATATAGCTCCTGTCTGGCTCTCTGGATGCTCCCTCTCTGGAAACCTGCCACTGCACTCTAAGCTTCTCATTCATGTGGAGAGACTATACATGAGTGGTTGTGTCAACAGTCCCAGGTGGGCCCAGGTGTCAAGACATCCCAGCCATCCCTGGTGGCAAAAATGTGGAAAAAGGATCTTTCAATTGATCCTAACCTACTACCATCTGAGATGCCCACAGATGTTTGAGTTTTTCTAGCTGAAGCTGCATCACTGAGATGCTGAAGCAATCTCTCCCCCTTATTAATCGTCCATGAATTGCTGACCCTGGAATGTAGGAGCGTAACAAGATCATAGTTTGAAGGCACTAATAGTGTGATGGTGTACTAGACAGTGCATAATCAGGACCCTACCTTTGTCTGGTCCTATAAAAATATCCCATATTTCTTTTAACTGTCACCATATGGCAGATCTGGGTAATGAAAAGATGAACCAGGAAGCCAGATCCAAGTCCTAAGTCTGTCGTGTTACTAAAATAATGTGTTAAAAAGATATTAACACCCAGAAAATCTTCCATACCACTGAACACCTAATTTCCTTCTGAGGGACAGCAATACATTTCATCCACACAATCACTGAGTAAGTAGTGTCCCATTTGAAAGGTGAGGAAACAAAGGATCAGAGACAGCATGCTCAAGTCACATCACTCATAAATGACAAAGTAGAGGAAGAATGCAAAGTGAGGTCTCAGAGACACAGTAGGATAAAAGGGCAGATTTGAGTCTCTGAGGTTGGCCAGGAACTGAGTTCTCTGCAATGTCCACCTTCTAGATTCTGTCTGGCATTTTGGAATGGTGACTCAAGCTGTTCTCTTTTCTCATATGATGGTTCTTCATTCATCTGAAGACTGCTTATGTGCACATTCAGAATCTTTCCATCCAAGATAACTAGTCCCACTGATTCCTTTAGCCACTGCATATATCATATGCTTCAAAAATTGTGATTTTGGAATAAAAATTTTTGAAAAGAAAAACACAAAGCAGAAAGAAATAATCAAGTTATATGCTATTATTTCCAAGTGACTTCTCTAGAGATTTTAACTAGGCACTCATATGTGCTTATGTTTTATTAAAAAAAACTTTGCCAATTTTTTTTTATTTATTTGTATCATAAATACATACTGGGATCCAATTATACTCCCAGAACTGTGTACAGATACACATGTATGTCTATATATAATACCTCTACAAATATACCTGTATTCACCAAAACATTAATAGTGATTTTCTTTAAATACCAAAATTTCCTTTTTTAAAAATTATTTTTCACCTCCTTTTTAAAGAAAATGAGCATAGATTACTTGTAGAATGAAACTAAAACTATACAGAATATGTTATAAACATTATATTAAGTATTCACTTACAACATAACTGATTCTTGCCAAACACTCCACTGTTTCATTAACATTATTTATTTAACTCTGTTGTTCAATTTTATATTGTTTTTATTTTTTTCTATAATATTGTATCACATATTCTTTTAGATTTTTTTTTTTTTTGTTTTGCCATGCTGGAAATTGAATCTCATCCATGCAAGAAGTGTTTTACCACTGCGCTACAACCCCAGTTCTAGAGAAACCTTGATACACATTTCTGTGAATCTCTGTGTAGAATTTCCTGAAAAGTAAGAAGAACCTGTTGGGTCAAAGAGTATTGACATACTTAAGATTTTTTCTCTATTGTCATGATGGCCTCCAGAAAGTATACACAATTTCACCCTGATCAGAATGGCTAATGCGCCACATCCTCTATAGCACTAGATATTTCATCATTGTTTTTTATTTACACCTTAGTGGTTATAATATGCATTCCACATTTCAAATTCATTTTATCATATTACTTTTACCATATTTCAATTATCTAAAGTTGTTACTGAGTTTTATGTCCAGAGTCAGGCAAGAGAGTTTAAGTGTGATCTGAGCTGCACTGAGCAGAAATGGGCCATTGGCTCCCTCTTTTAACACGGGACTTATCATCATGCTGTCCAGGACTGCTTCAGCTTTACTGCCAGCTGCCTTGTGTTCAATATACCTTCGATCCTTTGTTCACATGCGCTGCAAATCAAGCTGGTCTTACCCATCGTGTATTTGTAGAATTGATTTTTCTAAAGCAAAGTAAAGAACATTTTGTACTACCAAATTGTATCTGTATATTTCAGGCCTTTCTTCTAGTCTCTCAAGATTTTTTTTTTTTCCTCATCCTCTGATCTCATGTTTTAACTATTCCTTGACTACATGCCCTATATGAACTGGATAAGCATGAAAAAAGCACGATATAAGAAAAGGAACTAATAGTTACTAGGTGCCTGCTAAATGTTAAGCAATGAAACTAGAAGTTTATATACATTAAAATCATTTAGTATGTATAAGAATATAATTAAACTACTGGGTTTTTTCCATTTTAAGCATTGGGAAATTGATACTTGAAAGTGTGTGTGTTTTGGGCATTGACACAAGAGTCAGAAAAGAGAAGCAATGAGCTGAGAACTCTAACATAGTCCTTACAATCCTGGAGTCCTATGTGAGGACACTTACATAAGATATTGACACCAATGTTGGAGAATAGAATTTGAGATCTTGTGGCTGGAGAACTCTCTACAAGTTGGTGTCAAGTCCTTAATGAAAACTCTTTGTGAACATGTGATTAAATAAAAATGAAACATCTAACTACATTAACAAGCAACATATGATTTTTCCTTTGGATTAAAAAAGTATGGATCATTCAGTAGTTACCTGGTCAAAGCCTATAATTGACCAAACTGGTATGCATTATAGAGTTAAACAGAAATAGTCTCTGTCATCAGAGTTCACAGTTAACTGGGGAGACAGACTATTAAGGTAAACACAGAAATAAATACACTTATGAAAAGCTGTGTTGAGTATTATGTTGACACTCAGACATCCTGTTTTTGTGATTTCTCCTACATCTGTCTGGGGAAAACACCACTGCAAAGTGTACAGGCATTTTGCCTTGCCTCTTTCCTCTTAGTAAACCCATGAGAATTTCTAGAGCTCTCAACTTCCCTTCAAACATACTGAGCATGTATATTAGACCAACTGATCTTGTTGGTCTTGAGAATCAAATCAAGTTTCAAAACTGCTTTCCCACCTACCTGCAAGCAGAGTAAGATTTATCCCACAGAATTTTAGAAGCTCCTCTGCCTGCTTTGTTGCCTATAAGATTATAAACAATTCTGTGGTCCTGAAAATATATTCTCAAATCTTTTTAGCATCAAAAAGTAATTTGCTTGCATCTGGAGACTGACATTGCCGCATGCACATCAAAGTAAATACTCCCTACCTCCTCTGTACATATGTTAGAAGTCCATTTCTTATGAAATGTCTTCATTCTCCCTTTCCTAGTTTTCAGATTATTTGCTTGATATAAATGACAGATCTGACAGATTTAGAATGAATTTAGTTCTATACTTTCATCTGGTTATAAGGCTGCTGTTGTTTCACGCATTGTGACAATAATTTCCTTGTTCTTATTGTTCCAAGAACAGTTTTTAAAGCTTGTTTTATTTTTGTTGGTTTTCCTTCAACTTTGCCATTGTGCATTGAAATATTTGAACTCTCAGGCTTTCTGGGAATAATCCCATAAATTTGTGCTAAACTATTAGGCAGCCCTTATCTTTTAGTTTTTCAAATGAATATATATTCTCCCTCTGTGCTTTCTAATAATCCTGCCCTCTCTTTGTAACTATCTGTGGTTATTTTTCTCTGTTTCGTATTTTCATAGTCTTTCTCTTGGCAATACATCTATTTCATTTTAGAGCTTCTGACCACAGAACCAGAAAAAACTTTCTGCAACCATTAAGACATTATGTGCATGTGTTCATAAACTTTTGCTTATAATTTTTCATCTTTGGAAATACAAATGTTATTTCTTGTTTTACTAATATTCAGTACTGGCAAGGATTTTATGAAATGATCATTTTCTTAAATTGCTGCTAGCAGTGCAAATTTGAACAGCCCTTTTGGGAAGCAATTTGGCAAAATAAAAAAGTCTTTAAAAATGTCCATCTTTTTTGATCTACTTCTGGGAATTCACCCTAAGGAAACCATCATAAATACAGAATGGCTTTATGAAGCATTAAGCTTATTGTGTGTGTGTGTGTGTGTATAAGAAAATGCAAAATATTCTTAATATTGAACTGTAGGGAAAAGGTGAGTGACAGAATATTACACAGGCCTTGATTACAATAAAATATTGCAAAACTCTTTATACTGATTTTAAAGAGGGGGATAAAACATGTTATATGTTAATAAATGATTGATGTAGATATGGTTCTATATATGTTACAGAGAGAAAAGATACTAAATATTAATTTCTCTACTGAAAATACAAACAATAAATTCTGGATAAAACACAAAAATTTACCACCACATGGTTCTTGATATAAAATAACAGCAGGCAAATGGTGTAAATAAATTGAAACGCGGAGGTAGCAGCATCCATAGAATGAATTTTACATTTTCAAAGTTACTTCTTTAAGGATGAGCCACACTTAGAAATGGCTCAGGGCAAATGAAAAACCAAAAGAACGTTTGCTGTCTTCCTGGGCATCCAGTGAATGGATCTCAAATTAGCTAAAGCCACCCGAAAGAAAGAGAGGGATCAAGAGAAAGAAAGACCCAGAGAAGAGGCATGTACATTTTGTAGATAATTTCTGCCCAGACCACTGATTAATTCTGAGCAGTAAAGCAGGCTCCAATAATTTTAGCTAAAAGCATAAGAAAATATCTGAAATTTGAACTGGTGCATACTACAGGAAAGACAATTAGAGCCTAATCAAGTTAACTATTTTCAAAAACAAAACATCAATATTCTTTGCAAAAATATAATGAAATCCATGAATCTTCATTCAAAAAAATCCAAAATTCAATCCAAAATTACTCAACATATGGAAAACCAGGCATGTTTTATCCATTTCTAAAGGAAAAGACAATCAGCAAAGGTCAACCCTATAGTGATCCTGCCAAACAAGCTATCCCTATAGGAACTGCCAAACAAGCTATCAGGACAACTGTGATTTGTTTAGTGAATGACAACTGGAATGAATACAAATACAAAAATTATTATAGGGAACACCTCCCACACATACCCAAGTGGAAATTTTTAGAACTGAAGAATGAAAAGAAAGAAAGAAAGAAAGAAAAAAGAAAGAAAGAAAGAATCACTCCATTGACTTAAGTGAAGGGAGACAATAATCAATGATTTTGAAAATAGATTAACAGAGATTTTCCATTCTAAAAAACATCAAGAGAATTAAACAATTATAGGGAACACCTCCCACACATACCCAAGTGGAAATTTTTAGAACTGAAGAATGAAAAGAAAGAAAGAAAGAAAGAAAAAAGAAAGAAAGAAAGAATCACTCCATTGACTTAAGTGAAGGGAGACAATAATCAATGATTTTGAAAATAGATTAACAGAAATTTTCCATTCTAAAAAACATCAAGAG
Organism: Dasyprocta punctata; assembly: GCA_004363535.1. Classification (NCBI taxonomy): domain Eukaryota; kingdom Metazoa; phylum Chordata; class Mammalia; order Rodentia; family Dasyproctidae; genus Dasyprocta; species Dasyprocta punctata. The sequence continues at coordinate 24,589 of RJWM01015248.1, forward strand.
AATTAAACAATGACTAAGCCACCCATGATACCATACCAAAAACTCTACAGGTAACCAGAGTTCCAGAAAAAGAGATGAGGCACAGAAGGAGAAAAAAGGAATAAATGGCTAAAATTTATCAAATTTAGTGGAAGATATAAACTAGCAAAATCAAACAAGAATAACATAGAAGGAGAAAACAAAGCCTATGAACATCATACTCAGACTGATGAAAATCAGATACATAGAGACATTCTTACTTTGCCTATTTCTATACAGCAAAAAATAATATAATGATTTGAAAGAAAGAGATAAAACTATTTGCCTGTTGAGACATGATTGTTTACAAAACAAATTACAGCACATTTGCAAAACAATAGTTAGATAAGTAATTTTAGCATGGTTGAAAAATAAAGGTAAATATGCAGTGCCATGACCCATGCAGTCTGCTTGGTCCGGAGAGGGGACAATGGGAGATTAAGAAAAATTAAACACACAATAAAAGGAAAGCTGGGGTCCAGTGGTACCTGACCTCCCTGATGGAGAGGCAGTGACAGCCCAGTGCAGTCTGAGTCTTCATTTATGTACAGTTAAAACAGGAAAAGCATGCATTGGAGTCAAAAGTGTAATGTCTCAGTGTTTTGCTGAGATCACTGAAAGTGAAATGTTGTCAGAGTTATCTGTGCTGTAGGTAACAGGGAGGAACAACAAGGCCAGACCCCTGCTGGACTGGCTTTGCTCTAGTCCCAACAACTTGTTTACATGACTTGCCTCTGGTGCTCTGTATTCTTGGGGCAGGCATTGCTCTAGCCCTGTAATGTGTGCTTGATCTCCAACTCAGCTGCTCCCCACAATACAAAACATTAATTGTATTTGCATGCACTGACAGTAAACAATCTGAAAAAGAAATTTCAAAAACAATTCTACTTACAATAGAGCAAAATCACTCTGAAATACTTAACAGATTTAACAAAAGGCACACATTTAATGACAATAACAGAAAACTGCCAAAAGAAATCAAAGAAATCTGAGTAAGTGGAGAAAATACCATATTTGAAGATTATAAGACAATATTTTTAAGATCTCATTTCCTTAAATTTATCTATAGAGTAAATGCAATCCTAGTTACAGTTCTAGCAGGTATTTTTAGTAGAAATTCAAGAAATGATTCTACAATTAATACAGAAGTATAAATAATCTATGCTAGCAAAGCAATTTTAAAATAGAACAAACTAGAAGGGCTTTCACTACCTGTTTTCAAGATTTATCATAAAGCTGTAATAACCAAGGTAGGGACATGTTGGCCAAAGGACAAGAATACACATTAAGGAAATAGAACAGAAAGTTCAGAAATATAAACAACTGCTTTTTTTTCTTCATAAAATTTCCAAAGGAAAGACTTTTCAATATATGGTACTGAAAAAACCAGATAGTCATATGCTAAAAGAAATGAACATAGGCCCCTAGTTAATAACACTCATATATATTAACTCAAAAATAGATCACAGACTAAATGTAAAATCTAAGTATATAAGCCTTCTAAAAAAACATAACAAAAGAGAAAACCCTTTCTGACTTTAGAATAGACAAAAGTCTTAGCTACGAAATCAAATGCATGAACCTTAAAAGAAAAAATATATAATAGTTGCATTCTCCTAAATTAAAAATTGTACTCTTTTAAAATTGGGCATGTCACAGAGAAAGAAGTATTTATAATAATCATAGCCAGAATACATAAATATTCCATATAATTCTATCAAAATACAAACAACCCAATTACAACATTGGCAAAAGTCCTGAAGAAATACTTCAAAAATATACCAGGAAGCACACAATAATTTCCTCAACATCTTCAGTCATTAGAAAAACACAAATTAAACCACAATGAGATACTACTTCTATACAATAATTCCAATTGCTAAACTAAAAAATCTGGCCTTTCCAATTTTGACGAGGTTTTGGAGCAAGTAAAGCTCTCATGTATTGCTGATGAGGATATGCACCATGCATCTACTTCGGAAAAAAAAAAACCAATTTGCTCAAAAAGTTCATAATCATATAATCCAAATACACCATTCCTAATTATTTACTCAAGAGAAAATAAAATCACATGTCCATACAAAGATTAACATAAATGTTCAAAGCAGCTTTATTTACAATAGTAACAAAACTGTAACCAATTGATATTTGCATCAACAGGTAAATAGATGAAATAGAGCATTTCCATATCATGAAATACAATTTAGCATCAAAAGTAACTACTGATTAGTACAATATGGAAGACTCACAAAACCATTATGTTGATGGACAGATACCAGGCCCAAAGGAGAACATGTTATATGATTTCATTTATATGAAATAGTACAAAAGGCAAATCCAATTTATAGAGACAAAAAGCCAATCTGTGCTTGCATGATATTGGAAGTGGAAAGAAAGATGCATTTTAAAAGGTCACAAGGATTATTTTGGGAGTGATAGGAAATGTTTGTTGATATACACGTCTTTTTAAACTCATTGAATTTCAACCTGTAAATTGATGCAGGTTATTGTATATAAATTGTATGTTATAAACGTAACTTTAAATTATGTATAAAATATTAGAAAAAACTAGAGAGAAATGTAAATGATGGTGGTATTTGGTTGATGGGATTATAGGGTTCTTTTTTTCTGTTTGAAGGACTTTACAAGCTTTCTTTAATGAACATGAATCACTAAAAATAAATCTACTGAATTTATCAGAATAAAGCCAGGATTGTGTTACTGGTTAAACATACATACTGTAAGACAATTTATTATAAATGACGCTCTTCTTGGTGGTCATATTTAAGGGCCAAGAGGTAATCCCAGAAGGATGAGTGTCCTCACTTCTCCTCTGCATTTCAGGCATGAAATTAGAACAGAAACAATTCAATAATTTATCAGAAATTGTGTTTTTGGCAGAATAATTTTTCCTCCAGCTATCTAGAGAACTGAGCCCTCACTGATACACTGCATTAGCTCTAAATTGTTTTGTGTATTTAAAATTCATCATATATATCTAGCATGAAGTAGCAAAAATTTATTGGATTTAGAATAAGAATATCTGAGTTTGAGTGTTGGTTATTGGATTTGCGTTTCTGTAGTGATTTCAAACACAGTCCCTAAATTCTTTAACACTCCTCCTATTGAGACAGGGAGGCTTCCCATCCTTGAATCTGGGTGGGCTTGTTATTGTTTTGACCAAAAGAGAATGGCAGAACTAGATCTGAATGCCTTCTCAGGCAAGGTCAGAAAAGGCCATACAACTTCACCTCTTTCCTAGGAGAACTGCACTAAGCAAAGTGCAGCCACCATCCAAGAAGTCTGACTGCCCAGAGGCTATCACGCTGCAGAGGTTACATAAAGGCAGGTGAGTCCACAGTCCCCATGGAACTCACAGCCAAAAATCATCAAGTGTTAGCCATGTGAGGCTGTTATTTTGATGTCCTGCCAAGTGCAGCCCTCAAATGACTATCAACCCACCTGGTGTTTGACTCCAACCACACAAGACACCCCAAGTATGAACTCTCCAGTCAAGCAAGCCCCAAATTCCCAATCCATGAAACTGCTGACAAATAAAGATGATTGTTTTAAACTACAAACAGGAGATGAGGAGAAAAAAGGGCATGGAAAACCTCAGTTTCCCCCTTTCTGTGAAGTCTGTTATTCTCTGTGACAGACATATGAAGAGTTCTATACAAATGCCAGATTTAATTAGTTCAGATTCAAGTGAAAGGGACCAAATTCAATTTGCTATTTGCACTCTTTCTTTTCTTTGGACAAGTTTAAGGTTTTAAATAGCTCTGGGAGAGAGGAATAAAAGAAAGTTTAAAAAAAAAAAAAGAAAATGAAAATGACAGAGCAAAAGCAGCTATAAAACCTAGAGTTATGTCAAGAAAGTTGTTTTAGGGAAGAGTAGGGAGGATTTTGCGGGTGCAAAGAGTTAGCATCATGGCCTTTTCCCCTCTCTTTCCCATTGGTATGGTGCCTGACATCAGTAGGTGTTAACAAGCTTTGGGCAGTAGGGATAAAAGAAGAGTTTTCACCAGCACCTCCCACAGAGATAAAGATGTTTTGAGGAGTTGTTCTTCATTTTAATCCTGTTTGCTGAGTTATTAGCTTGTTAATCCCAAACAGAACCATTCCACATGTGTTACAAGAGTGCCTTTTCCTTCCCTGAGCCACCATTTCCCCCTCCCATTCCAGTGTTTCTAAATTCCTACCCTGGTAGAAAAGGCATTTTTTCAAAGATGTTACTCTCTCTTCAAATATGCCAAGCAAATTCAGAGTGAACTACCCATGCCTCTGGATGCCCCAACATCCACGACAGTAGCAAAGAATTCACAGTGCAATCCCTTTTGAAAATCACTGTTATGCACAAAACATAATTTCTGACCTTTTCCCTATATCCCACAAGGGCAGAAGTGCTAGCTAACTTCATTATTTTTGAAAGAGATTCACAAACTCAGTAGTATAGAAAGAATCATTAATTAAGGTTTAGAATTCCTGAGTTCTTGCCCTGCTTCTATCAACACTGCCATTCAGCTTCAGGTACACTATTTAACCTTCCTGTTTTCTCTTCTTATAAAAAATGATTCTATATTCCCCACGTATATTGCAAGCTGCTGTTCAATTAAGATGAGAGGCATCACTGGCCAACTCTGCATTCTTGGTTTTCTCTCCTAAAAGGACTGTGATTTCAGTGTCCCTAATATTACAGAGTATGATGTCCAGTCATGTCTTTAACTCAGAGGGAAATAAGGTAGCCAAGGTAGCATTTTCTTTTCTAGTGTATAGCCAATCCACACCCAAGTCCCTCTGTCACTACCTGAAATGCATCTTCAAGTTTAATCAATTCTCATCACCTCAGCAGCTGCCACCTTAGATTAAGCTTTCACCTTGTCTCTATTAGATTATGACATGAGCTTGCTGCCATTCTCTAAGCTTCTACTTTTCCATTTCCAGTGTCTGTTCTGTACATATTAGCTACAGAGGTCATATTATAAATGTAAATCAAGCCAATACCATCGCCTGTTCATGAGTCTCCTCTAGCTGCTCGTCAACCTTAGAACAATGCTCCAACGCCCAACAACTGGATCTTAATGGTGCAGCCTCAAACAATTTCTCCAGCCTTATCTCTCTTTGCCCTTTCTCACTCACAGGGGTCCCAACACCAGGGCTTTCTTGCTGGCCATCAAATACATTAACTTTGGTCTGGCATTAGGGTCAAATATTGTTCCTTTCACTTCTGCAAAACTCTTCGTCAATTTCATACACATCTTTATGCACATCAGCATCTTGGAAAAGATTTCCCTGGTCAACTTAACTGAGACACCTTCTTCTGCAACCCCCATCCTTTCTATCCTCCTTCTTTATTTTGTTTCTTTACAAAATTTATTACACTCTGAGGTGAATTCTTCATTTTTGCCTCTCTCCTGCAATAGATTAGAACTTTCAGTGAGTTGGGTCCTTCTCTTCCCAACACCATACTTTGTACTTAATTTGGTGCCTGCCATACAGGAGGCACTTGATAAATATTTGTTGAATGCTTGAATATATACTGATCCTGCAAAAAAGCACAGAAATTTAAAGCTGAACAGCTAAAGGAAAAATTATCTGCTCTCTCTCCCCAACCAAAAGAGGAGATGATTTACATGGAGACTTGGAAATCTTTTGCAAATATACACACTTTTCAGGAACTCACCTATTTAGTTAAGCAAGGAACTCTCTGGGGAAATGAAGGAAATGAAATAATGAATCTTACTACACCAAACACGGTGCGTTATTTCCCCCCATGCTCGAGAGCTCCTAGGAATTGACTCCAGGGTTAAGCAGTGAGACTGCTAAGGTTTATGGTGGTCAGGACGGGAAGGTTTATATTAAAGAAAAGATGAATGTTCCCACATTTGCCCCAAGAGGAAGTAGACTGGGAGTGGCCTCCAGAGATGCTACCTCCCTCCAACACCCTCTTCGCTCCATTCTTTCGTATGTTGGTTTCAGAGCTTCTCTCCTCACAGCTAATAATAAAGCCTATATTTATGAGGACAGGAAGGACATGGTTCTGGACTAGATCTGAGCTCAGACTCTTCTTTCCTATCTGATTTTGAACAAATTACTGTACACCTCTGATCTTTTAAAAAAGCATTTTCTGAAATGAATTTTGTAATATGGAAGACAAAGACACTAACCCCTACCTTTCAAGCCTTTCTCTGAGATCGAGCATTGGCTGGAGATGGACAAAATTTAGGGACACTACTGTAACATTGTACATTACCAAATATTTCATGCAATGTCTTGGGGCCTGACTTTAGAAGCTTTCTTGTGGGTAATTTTTTCCAGATAGAGGAAAATGGATAAAATACTACTAAGACATGAAAAAGTAATTATCTTGCTTGGCATAACTATTATTTTATATTAAAGGAAATGATATCTATTTGGAAATAATGTAATTGTGAATTTCTGAAAATTTACAAGTCATTTTGACTCTTGTTGCATATGAGGGAGATACAAAACTCTAAAATGGAGGAAAGTTGTGCTTTGTAGGAAAACTTGATCCCCGAGTCAAAAGTCTCCTCCGAGATTTAAGGCAAACTCTTAGCTGTGAGACCCTATACAAATGAAAAGAAAGTTAAACACTTCCAACATTTAATGGCATAAGACAGAGACTTCCATTCCAAAAGTTACAAGCAGGGAGATACAAAGGAATGGGACCAAAGCAAGTACAAAATCCAGCAGGGAAGACATTACGTCCTATAGTTCCAGGTGCAGCATCTGAGACAATCTGTGGCAAGATGCGAACTCCAAAGGCCTTGGGTGGCTCCACCTCGAATTGATTTCTAGTAGTTGTAGTTCCCATGGTCACTCTCTTGGGGGCACTCTGCTCCCTCTTTGCAGTTTTCCTCAGATGATTCACATTCCTGGCTTTTCCAAACTTCTGAGGTGTTCCCTGCACCTTTGGCTTCACACTCACTACTTCACACACTACCCTCTCAGAGGCACACTGCTTGGCCTTCCCAGGTCTTCAGAAATCTGAGTGGAAGCTTTCCTAACCCCACAACTCTTTTATTCTGCATGCGCCTCAAATCAACGCCACACGGATGATGCCAAAGTCTACTGCCAGCCAGAGCAGTAGCCAGGTTTCACTCTCTTTTGGCTATAGGGGTTGAGTGTCTGGATTGCTAAGCACTCCAAATCCATTCCAAAGAACATGTTCTCTATGCTGCCACCATTCTGCAACACAGTGCTCTGCAGCTTTTTTCTCAAAGCAGTCTTTCACTTTTGCAATTTTGAGGCTGAAAACAGTGGGGTCCTGTTGACTCTTGTGATATCCTCAGACCATTTTTCTATTCTCCTGTTACTTCTCAGCAAGTAAGACCTCCTCTGCTCTATCTTTGTAGTCAACATCATTATTAGAGCTTCCTTTCTGGCCAAACTCACATTTTAAATCATTTTGCTGGGTTCTTTGCTTTTATTCTCAACATATAGCTGATTAAAGTCCCCCAAAATATCCATGTGACTGCCATTTGACTACCTTGAAATATTTTCTGCCAGAATAATTAGCCTGCAGCACTTAATCTTGGTTTCAGGTAAAGTCTTTGGACAGAAGCAAAATGCAGACAAACTTTCTGCCAAGTCATGACACATATTCTAGAGTCCAACAGCCAGTGCAGTCCTTCTTACCAGCTGAAACTTCCTGAACCTGGTCTTTACCAGCAGGATTTCTATCAGGCTTCTGGTCTTCTGAGTTCTGACCAGAATCTTCCATACAGTACAAGCCTAAGGCGTCCCAGCTTTACATTTTCAGCTGGCATCTCCAAATCATTCCAAATTCTTCCCACAAGGCATGCCCAAAGGATCCTGAACCAGATGGTCAGGTATAGTCACAGCTACAACTTCATTCCTCTGATATCAAATTCTGTCTTACTTACTTTTCTCTAGTTTCTGAGACAAAATACAGGACACTCTAAGTTAAAGGAGGAAAGGTTTATTTAGCTTATAGTTTGTAGAGATTTTAGTCCATAAATAGCTGGCTCCAAGGCAGGATGGCAAATGGCTGAGGGGCAACAGTTCATGGTGGCAGAAGACTTAAAAAAGCAATACGGCATTGGGGAAAGAAGGGAAAACCCTCTTTATGTCCCCTGTATTGTATTCAGGATACCTGACCGAGGGTGGATGTAGCACTTACACCCTTAACTCCAGAATTGGACCATGAATAAATCACAAACTCCAGATTCACTCACCTCTGAAAAACCTGTCTCCATGACCGCATGAGGCTTTGGAGGGACCTCAAGAAACAAACCATAACACATGTAAAACAGAATAACAGTGCATACATGCACACATGCGCACACACACACACACACACACACACACACTAATATGTCCCAGTGAATAGAATAAAATTATTGACCTGCAGGGTCCCCTGGCTCTGAAATTCCATGAAAAGGAAGTCAAGGATGGGAAAATTGTCCAAGTGCAGTGGCTCTCTCACTTAGTCATGCATCAAAAGCATCTGGAAGTCAGAACAGGGATTGCCTGGCTCCAACCTAGAGAGTAAGGGTCTGAGAATGGATCTTTTCATCAAGTTATCAGAGGATGTACCAATGAAGTTATCATAGGATTTCTCAGGAGTCAGGACCCTTGCCTTGTAAGCCTCAGTGTTCTCCTCTGCAATACGGGAATAATAATAATAATAATAATAATAATAATAATAATATCCACCTTACAGAGATATTTCAAGGACTGAAATAATATATTGGTTCCTGGTACAGAGAAAGCCCTTGGTAAGTAAGAATACAGTAATAGTAGATGATATCACTGTGTTCAAGCTGTAAAGTCCTGGTCAGTCATATCTAAATGCATTTATACTGATTCTAGCCCACGTTTCAATTCAAATACTCATTTTCTGGGACTCAGAGAAGTCTAACTATTAGAAGGGAAGAAAAGAGATGAGAATGTAATTAAAGCTGTATGACCCCTCCCCCACTTCTTTCTTACCATTTTTCCTTAGGCTTTCTCTCCAAGGTCAGTTTCTTTGAATTTGGACTCGACCTTCCTTGGGCATGGGTTTCACACCTTTATTACCCTCAGTGCTAGATGAGAGTGAGAACCCATATTCTTTCCTCTTTTCTCTATGACATGCTTGTCTCTGCTTTATTAGGCTGATGTAATTGCAGTAGTTAGCAAAATGCCTGGCATGTACCATACACCCAAACAATATTTGTTGAAATTAACTGAATTTGTAGAAATCGAGGAGACAGGATTTCCAGCTCATTTATCCCTCTGAGTCAATGCATGACCTTGGATTAGCCACTCCTCTTCTTCAGCCTTCAGTTTCTCACTTTTTTTTAAAAAAAGGAGATCTTTCAGGTGTCTTCAAGCTTAAGATTTCAGCTACAGTGCAGTATATAGATACCAGCACTGGGAGCAGTGAACCAGAGCTGGATTCCCAGATCTGCCAATCACTCATGATAGAGAAGTTGTTTCCCCTCTCCATGCCTCCATGTCTCATTGGTATTATGAAGTGTTATCTATGTATTCACTTTCCACTCTATGGTCCTGAATTTCTTGGTATTTTATTTTAGGCCTCTTGGAGGTTTAAGGCCAAGGCCTTTAAACTATATCTGATATTGTAGGAGAGATCACATGCTTCCTTCTGTTTCAAAGTGGCTTCTGAGAGCTTACTACATGAAATCTCATAAGAACTCACAGCAATAATGATCATTAATATTGTATGTAATCATTAAAATAAGTAGCATCATATGACTCTCAACTCAGATCATATTTTTCATCTGAGAATCTGCTGATGCTTCAGCAAGACAAATGAAGGCCAGGAGGGACTTCTGTATGAGTCCTCCTATAAATCTCTCCTGCATGCATTTTTAAACTGAAGGAAGGTGGCATAAAGTAGTGAAGATAGCATTATTTTTTACTTTAAAATCTGTATCTTCAGTGCCAAGTTCTTTTCTTTCAAGCTATATAACTGTAATAAATGACTCAACCTTTCTCAGCCTCAGTCTACTCATCTGTGAATGTTTCTTTGCTCACCTCACAGGGTTATTGCAAAGATAACCTGAGATAATACATATGAAAATTTGTTGTAAACTGTTAAGCTCTCTACAAACACAAGGCATTGCTAATATGATAATAAAAAGCAAATGGTACATGAATATTTCACAAGCATGGGCTGGGACAGATTATTTGTGAAGTATTCCCATCTAGTGAGGCTTTGTAAGTACACACTCCCTCTTCTTATTATGAACTTCTTAATAATCTCTTTCCAAATCTTATTTCTGTATTCCCTTTGTCTCCCCTGTCATTTCTCCTTACTATCTTCTCTCTCACAGTAATTTATTACTGAACTCTGGGTGGCACTTGGGGAGATGGTTAGAGAAACATATACAAGCATTTTTTTAAATAGAAACACAAGCAAAATGAAGCCATGGCGCCTTGATAATAAACCATGGTATTAAAAAATATACATCTTTCTCGTGAATCTGTCAGAGCTGCTCTTAATAGCCATAGTTATCATCTGAAATTGAGTTTAGCAACCCCACCCATATAAATAGTCTCAAATTTGTTCACATGTGGCATTAATGTGGGGGGACAGAACAAACTATCATTCTCAGATGCATGTTTTTTATTCTTTTTCCCTTTCTTAAAAAATACAAGTTTTACAAAGCCTTTTGGAGTCTCTGTTGACTAAACAGGAAATCCTTTTGCCATTAACTGCTCCTGCAGAGAAAGCCTGCTAGCTGCAAGATCATGATGAGGGTAAGCATTAATTAAATCTAACTGCGAGAGAATAATTATGTACACATATCCGTCAGGGCAAGTTGTCACTATCCAGTAACAAAGTTGGATACAAACTCCATCAGCAGAACTGTCAGGCGGCTGTTAAAAGGATATAAATGTGTCCCAAAAGGACCATTTCATTTAGGGGGGTAAAAATTGGATTGCAAAGGATTAATGAGGCGAGGGGCTTGCGTTTTCAATTGGATGTAAAATGCAAACCGAGTAAGTGGTGATATCATCATTTAACCTTAATGTTTAGCTACATTTGGATTTCTAACACGTGGTGGGGGCAATTAGACCTTATACATCAAACTAACATTTTCCATCGTGGAATGAGAATAAAGGTTGATTTTTTTCAAGTTAAATTGCACACAAGTTTACACCAAAATCATAAAATCTAATTTATACAGTTGGCATATTCTTAATAATAATTAGGCAAGAAAATGAATAAAAATTCCACCTGCATAATTAGAATATTCAGTAAAGGGTCTGTTTTTATCATTGACTTCATTTCTGCAGTTCAGCCTAGGCTCTGAGGCCTGTGTGTCTGCAGAGATCTCTCCAAGGTGAAGTACACACAAGTACTTGAGGCAGGAACTACAGCTGAGCACAGCTAAAATGTAGCAGAAAGGGCAGTGGCATTGAAAGCAAGCAGATCTAAGATTATAACTACTGACTCACTGTGTGAGCTTGGACAACTTACTCCATGTTTCCAAGCATCAACTTCCCTCGGATTAGAATTGTTAAAATAACACACATGCAAGCACCCAAAACAGTAACTGGCACAAAGTAAGGGACAGCAATTGTTTCCTATGAGCTGTATGTCCCCAAGTAGGAAATAGATGAAAAATAAGCTAAAATGCTATTGTGAGGATGCTATCCACTTATAATACCATCTTTGGTGTAGGAACTGTAGAGATGGGTTTTGAGCAACAGAAAAGCAACAGGAAACCTGAGAAATTTTGGTGGAAAACCACAATGGTCAAATCAAGGTCATTTATTTCAGTGCACTTATACAGTAGTAGTAATTTGCAATCATTGTAGTTTAATGCCAGAGTGACTGATTGGCTACTTGTTTCTTCCTCCATAGACCTGGAACCCTATAGGGGTTGGAATCTCATATATCTGGCTTTTCATTGCAACCCAGGAACTAGTATAGTATTTCACACTTTGATAGCTACTCAGTTGAAATAATGAGTCAAAGTTAGGTTGAAGACTCAGAGTAGGAACATCATCTTAGATTCTAGGAGAAGCTAGAATCTGGGAAGCGGGAACCAGCTGCAGTAGCCTGTGGAGCCTCTGCCTATGTCGTTGTGTAGCTGTGCTGGGATGACAGAAGCTGACGTTGGCAAAAAGGAGGTCAGAGAATCTCTGAGACCCTTGCCATGCTGCACTGCTGCAATCACCAGTACAATCACCTAGCCCTCAATTTTCAAGATCTCATGGAGCTTTTTCTCTTTCTCAATTTATTTTTAACTGATATACAAAAACATAAAAACTGAACCGGACCGCAACGCGCTGGCACCACGCGGCGCCAGCTTGCATCAAGGGAGATCTGATCCGCCTTCCGGGAATGGGGGCTCTGCCACCCTGGAAGAGAACCAGAACCGGTCCAACCGGACCGCAACACGCCGGCACCACGCGGCGCCAGCTTGCATCAAGGGAGAACTGATCTGCCTTCCGGGGATGGGGGCTCCGCCACCCCGGAAGAGAACCAGAACCGGTTCAACCGGACTCCAACTCACTGGGACCGCGGGGCACCGGCGCACTCAGAATCAAGGACATCACCCCCCCCCCCCCCGCCCGGTAAGCAAGCTGCTGGCTCTGAGGTCTGGCTAAATTGATGGCAACTAAGGTACATAGAGCAACTAGACACTAGTGGTTTTTCATAGATTTTGCAGACCTCTGAACGGCACCCTGAATGTCTCTTTGTATGATAACAGTAGGCAATGTTGCAGACACGGGGGATTCTCTTCTGTCTATTCTTCGAGGCCCAATGTGGTTCTCACCACTTTGTTTTACACTGATCGTTATTATTTTTCTCTTTTTTTTTCCTTTATTTTATATTCTGTTTTTATTGATTTTGTGTCGTTTTGTTTTTGGTTCAATCCCACTACACCTGTTGGAATGGTCAGCTAATTTGAAGATAGCAAGGTATGTTATAGTAGCTATTGTACTCATATTATTGGTCTTCGAAGTTCTGTACCACTCCTACTGCTTTGTTTTGATTGACTTTATTTGTTACATTCTGTTATATTTTACTATCTTTAAAATAAAATTAAATAAAAAATTTAAAAAAAAACGTAAAAACTGTACACATTAATGGGATACAATGGAATGCTTTGTTACATGTATGTATTGCATAGTGTTCAACACAGGTTGAACAAATTTAGATCCTTAAAAATTAATCATCTATTTATATTCAAAATACTCAAAATCTTTTCTTTTAGCTTTTTGAAATGCACAGTGCATAACTGCTATCTATAGTCAAACTGCTATGCAGAGCACACCAGAATATCTTGTTTCTTTCTTAATATACCTTAATACTCTCTGATCAGCCCTTCCCCATTCTTTCCTTCCTCTACTCTCCCCAGCCTCTAGTCACTACCATTATACTCTCAACTTCTGTGAGATCATTATTTTATATTTCATATTTCAGTAGGAGTCACATGATGCTTGTGTTTCTGTATTTCTAGGGCTGACTTATTCTACTTAATGATCTCGAGTTCTATCCAAGTCGCTGAAGATGACAGATGTGTGGAGTTTGTGTTTGTTGTTGTTTTGTTCTGCTTGCGGTACTAGGGATCAAGCCCAGGGCCTTCACACAGAACTACATCCCTAACTTTTTTGTAATTTTCAATTTTGAGACAGAGTCTCAGTATGCCACTAAGTTGTTCAGGCTAAGTTAAACTTTGCAGTCCCCCTGTGTCAGCCTCCCAGATGGCTGCTGTGTAGATATTTCTACACAGTCCTGCCTGAAAACAATGATTTCTTTGAGATCTTTCACCATCTAAGAATCTATGAAGGTCAATACTAACATGGTGACAAACCACTCAAAGGACTGCACCAATCCTTCTCAGTCAGCTTCTTCAGCAAAGCAAAACTGTGCAGATGGAGAAGTCAGGTGTTAAAGGGTCTGTCCCCAAATCCCCACAAGTAGACCATACACCAACAATCTGGAGAAGAGCCCTTCTCTCTGCAGAAGGAAGAATTGACACAGCTTCTAAATGAATGGCTCTAATGGCTTGAAGCATAAATACAAGAAATAAAGGTTGAAACAAAAAGCCATCACTTTGCCTTAACAGTGACTTCTTCTAAAGCATTCATCATAACTGCAACCTACCTGTACTCCACTTTTTGTACTCCAAAAAGAAAGAGAAAAAAACCCAAATCCAAAATTAAATGGAGTCTGAAATCAGTGCACACATAATACTACTCTCTACTCTTGCTCCTAATATGGAATAAATGCCTTTAAGGGATAAAAAAAATTAAACTATATTTAGCCACAAGTGTAGCAAAAAGTCATCATTCAAAATAAGATAAAATTTCAGGAAATTGGGCTAAAGCCAGAAAACTGATATCATAAGATGTCAAGATCCATAAAGAGAATTTTTTACTTCTAAAACAAACAAATAAGAACAAAAATACTTTAATTTTTAATTCGTTGGGGCAGAATTCTACACGTTTATCCAGTCATCTTATAACAGTATTTTCATTATTGTTATCATTATTATATTTAATCTACTTGGTCTACTTGAAATATTTCAATAAAAGTCTCCAAACTTGACAATATATTAACTTATGATTGTACTTCTCTCATTTTCCTTTGTATATTTTTAACATACATTGTTACTGTATGTAAGTATAAATGCCACTTCTGTCCTGGTGAACAGTTTCTTTTATGATTAATTAATGTCTTTAATTCTAAGGATTCTTTTTTTGTTTCTTCTTATAAAGTTTATTTTGTCTTACATGCATATTACTTGGTAAGTCTTCATGATTAGTATTCATCTCATACATATTTTCCTTTTCTCTTCACTGGTAAATATTCTGTCTTTATATTTTAGGAGGTTGTTTGCTAAACAGCACACAGCTGAATTTTCTTTAATATATTCCATCTCTGAATTTTAATATGCAAACTACATGTATTTTGTTTTCTGGAGCTTTGGGGACTATCCTTCTCACTCATCTTTCTTTTCTCCTCTGCTCAGGATTCTTTTCCTTTCATCCTGCTCCACCCCTACACTGGCCTGGATTCACTGTGTCCTCAGCTTTTACACTCACAGTCCGGCTTCATATTTCATACACCTATAACTCATGCATTTCATCTGTATGTGCATTATATCTCTTTATGTATTTTATTAGAATATGTTTCTGGTACATAATGATTACATTCATTTTGAAGAATTGGTATATATATATATATATATATATATATATATATATATATATATAACATATTGATCATTCATTATCCCCTTTTACCCTAACCTTCTTTCTCCTCTCTTCCCAGTTCCTGTCCCCTATCTGCAATAAGTCCATTTCCCTGTCTCTTACCATTTCTCCTTAATTTTGCTCTTTATTTATATTTTCATAGAAGAGGAACCATGTGATACTTAAACTTCTGATTTATTTCACTTAACATTATGATATCAAGATTCATCCATTTTCCTACAAATGAATCAAATTTATTCTTCTTTCTGGATAATCTTCCATTGTGTATATGTGTCACATTTTCTTTACCCACTCACCTATTGATGGGCATGTAAGCCATTTCCATAATTTAGCTATCATGAATTATATAGCTAATAAATATGGGTATGCATGTTTCGCTGTAATATAATTTTTATAGATGAATTAGAAAAGAATAAGAGCTGCTAGCTTCTAACTACTTGATTTATTAAAATTCCCCAACAGTATCTCCAAGTATGGATCATATTACCTATGTGATTTTACATGTTCAAATAACCTGAAAAGAGGGTGATTTCTCAATTTGAGGATTTTAATCCCATTTCTGAGTCTGCTAATTCTCTGGACAGGGATGAGTCTCCACCTGTCATTTTTCATGTCCACAAGCAGGTTCAGTAAGATAACCTTGAGATCCATTTCTGTCTTGATAGACTCAGAGATTCAGTTTGACCACTGGAATGTAGTAAAAATTATGGTGTGCATTCTCTAAGCTTAATCCTCTAAACCCATTACAGCTTCAGTTCTTGCTTTTTTTTTTTTTTAGGACCCTCTAGCATGTAAACTAGCCTGGGGCAAAAGATTCATCAAAGACAAATTCAAGATCAGATAATCCTACCCACTTCAGCTCAGAACTGTGCAGCTGTATCAGTCTCAAGTACTGGAGAATTAAGTGCTAAATAAATGGCCGCTGTTTTATGTCATTCTATTTCAGGATATTTTATTATAAGCCACACTAATTGACATAGCATTGTACCATCTGGATGAAGGAACTACCATTGAGTCACATCTTCAGGCTTCACCAGTGTGGTGGATTAACTAGCGGATAACTTGTAACACCCAGCAGAACTGAATCAACATGGTTCTGGGTATAGAAGACCCACCTAAGGATTGTTGCCAACACCATAAAAGGAAAACTGGAGGGGAAGATAGTGTGCTGTTGATTCTCCTGCAGAGGCTAGTCACACAGGTTTTCCTTTGAATTCAGCTGTTCTCATTGTCAGAGGAGCTGGGGTCTTCGCTGTTGCTGACATTGGCTACAGTTCTTTTCCAGGGAGCTCTGGTCCTTACCTTGAGCACTGCTTCCTGGCTCCAGTACAGATCCCTCAGCCTGATGGCACAGATCTTTCATCCCATTGGAGCAGATTTTCTAGCTTCCACCACTGACCTTTGAATCCCCAGTGTAGATCCTTGATACGGATTTGCATGAGACATTGTCTTGGGCTCTAGGCCTCCAGCTGCATTCGCGGAGGGCATTGCCATGGGCTCCAGGTCTTCAGTTGGACTCAGACAGGATACTGCTGGGGGATCCAGGCCCTTAGCTGGATTTTTTAGATCTCTAGTGCATGAACAGATCCCTGGCATTGTTCTGTATTTGACTTTATGGGTGAATATTATAAAATAATCCTATAAATTATATGTTCTGTATTAAATCTATTCCCTTGCAAACCCTGATTACAACAACCAAGAACTGATCTAGAGCTTTCTGCTAAGGCCACTTGTGGTTGCTCTTCTTCTCATCAGCCTAGGCAGAACTGACTGAGTGCTCTGTGACACGTTTCAGATGGACAAGGAAAGCTGCCTTGAGGAGACATACACTTTCAGGAAGGCAAACTTCTCTGAAAGACACATCAGGGAAGATTTACAGAGGCCGTTACGTGCTCTGACTTCAGATTAGGGCTCCCATGCTTCAGTGGAACATAGCCTGAGGACCACTAGGTTGGCAGCAGTACTATCCCTAGCTGCGTATATTGTGAAGGGGCTTTGGTCAACATGGATAAAACCAGAAAATCAGGGAAAACGCTCCCTCAATAAAGATGCAGGCTATTTCCTGTCTTTTTGGTGCCGAAACTCTGATACTACTATGTAGTTAATCCATAGCATGCTTTAAAGCATTTTCACCTCTGCAGGCCACACAAACTACATATTCTACATTGTTGTTCTACCATAACAGTTGCCATAGATAATATGTAAATGGACACACATAAATGTATCCCAGTAAAACTATTTTTCATAGCACAGCTGTACTAATCCACATTTCACCTGCAAGCCATAGTTAGCTGACTCCTTCTCTAAATGTTCCACATGATACACCTTTATTTCTGGTCCAGGAAGCATGAGTAAAACTTCACAGTGTTTTGTAAAATGAACCTGACCTTGCATTATGTATGATCAATCACTCTGCCTTGAGACTCCACCAAAGGATTCTGTGTTTGGTCAAGTACATAACCAGCTGAGATGAGACTTGTTTCCAGTTTACCAATTCTGACATTTTCTAAAGCATTTACTAATCAAGTAGCATTAGGATATTCTCACAATGTCCATGGGAAAAGAGAATGGCCTGTATTATCACATCCCCAATCTCAGTTACTGGAATGTGATCTCAAGGACAGTAAACAGTTTCTCTTATTTACTTAAGGCAGCATTAGGCTTCCAACCTTGACTCAAATTCAGAACACTTGCACTAGATATGAATGCTTCACAGATCAGATTTACAATGAAAGAGTATTTCAGTTAGAAAAGATTTGTGGAAATTTTCTAACCCATCACCTTTGCTTTCCAAATTAACAGCAACAAAGATTCATTAGGAACTTACTCTATTTGGTATAGCCTGCTGAACAGTTTACATACATTAACTCTAATCCCCCTAGCCTCCCTATGAGAATGATTTTATGATTGCATGATTTGTGCATTAGGTAGGAGACAGTGCATAAATTATCTCCCAAAGTTAAGCAAGTCAGTGATAGTGTTACGATATGAATCCACATCTATCTAACTTCAGAACCTGAATAAGTAGCCACAAAGCCTCTGTGATGGGGGGCACTGAGGTCTGAAGAGTGGAAGTTCTCATCCAAGATCATGCAGACACCTTGTTTCATCATCCATTAATTCTTCAAACATTAATTGAACATCTTCTACTTGTCAGGAACTGGGCTAGTCAATTGGAGCAAAGCCCAGTCTGGACATAGTGGCTATACTTGGGGAGATTCACAAAGGGAGAAGGTGAAAAGTGGCCACAAATTACTTGAATGAAAAGTGATAAATGAAAGATAGTTCAAGGAATTGAGGAGAGAGATTATCAAAACTTAGAGGAAGTATACAAGTGTCATAGAATAACTAATGATTAACTTGTAACACCCAGCTGAACTGAATTAGCATCGTTCTGGGTGTGGAAAGCCCACTTGAGGATTCCTGCCAACACCATACAAGGAGAATTGGTGGGGAAGATAGAGTGCTGTTAATTCTAGCCAGCTAAAGACCTAGAGCCCATGACAATGTCCTCCATGAGTACTACTGGAGGCCTAGGGCCCACCACAATGTTACATGCAAATCTGTATCAAGCATCTGCACTGGCAAGACCCAAAGGCCAGTAGTAGAAGCCAGAAAGCCTGTGTCACCAGGCTGAAAGATTTGAACTGGAGCCAGGAAGCGACACTTAAGGAAAGGACCAGAGATCCTCGGAAAAGAGTCACAGACATCCTCAGTGACAACGAGGACCTGAGCTCCTCTGACAATGAGAACAGCTGAGTTCACATCAGGTAAACACTTGCACTCTCCTTCATGTGACTTTTTTGGTGAATATTATCAAATAAACCTATAAATCATGTGTGCTGTGTAATCTATTCTCTTGCAAACCCTGACTACAACAAGATTTTTATTTGGGAAAATACTGAAAAGATTTCATAGAGGGAGCGGCTGTAATGTTTTTTCCTGATATAAAAGTTTGAGGGTTTAGAAATGGAGAAAAGAAGGGAGGTAATTCAATCTATAGAAATGGCACAGAAGTGAAGGAAAGGTACTATTTCATTATAGACTTGGGGTTAGTTTCCAGGTAGCTAGATATATCTAATCTTCCTTCTAACACCGATAAGTAACTCATGGTTTATTTCGAACTTTGATTTGATGATTCAGGGTCAACACTGTCTTTAGTAAAATTTTCTCCGTGAAGTCTTCAAAATTTCACCAAATGAAAGCCATACATAATTTTACATGTTTGGATAACCTCGTCAGTGCTGTCCTTGAATCCCACACAAAATTCCTTGGCAGAAAAGGAAGGCTGCTACAGAGACTAAAAGATCCATGGAACAAAAAAGGAACCCAAAGAAACGAAGATAGATCCCCAGGCTGCCTGTTCACTATCTAAGCTGTGCAACAACCCTTAAGGCAACTAACTTAAAATCATTAATGTTTCTGATTACTTTTTCCAACGAAGTTAGTAATTTATACCCTGTTATTCATACAAAAAGAAAGTATGTGTTAATATAAGCATGCATCCTAGAGACAGTAGGCCACAACAACAACAACAAAATGTATACTGGAGCTTTATCTACTAGGAAGAATTAGGAAGTCAGAGCCTGCTTTTCCTCAGGGCAACAGTGGTGGGAAGCTCAGGACCAGGCTCTGTTGGAGGCTCTTGTGCTTTCTCACCTTACCATCATCTACCTGGCTTACACTTTTTTCCCAGATATTCCCATAATGCCCTTCATAGTTTCACACACCATGTGAATTTGCATATTCTTCTTTCTCCTATCAGCAATGTCTTTCCATACTTTTTCGATGTTTCATATCAATGCATTAGTTAAGGACTGCATCCTCTGTCAACCCTTCTTTAATCATTCTTCCAGTTTAATAAACACCCCAACCTAGCCCATCCAACTTCTGTGTATTCATTGTGCTATGAATGTCTAATCTTCTGCTTTCTTTCAAGAAGTATTAAGTGATGGTAGACAGAGTTCTGGGTGGCACATCCAAAAAAGTTGGGCAGATAACTTAAAAAATCCACAGAGCACAGTCCTGTGGCATGAACATGGAGGGGCCTTGAGAACATGGGATGGGCCCCTAGAGCACAGATAAAGAAATCCTGATTCTGTTAGCTTAGAAGAAGAGATAATTCAACTTACAGAATCTTGTAGCTCCTGAACACTCTCACAGCAGCCTTAGTGACACAGAAAAGTTGCAAATGAAAGAGAAACTCACACGCGTTTCCTTCAATGACGAGGCAGACTTAGTTTCACATTCAAAGTTCTTAGCCAGCTAAGAGTAGAATTGAAGTCACTTAGGGATTCAAATGTGGGCTCTGAATTCAGAGGCACTGGCTTCTGAACACACAGCAACACAACCTACTAGTTGGGTAACCTTGGACAAGACACTTGAGGTGTGCAAGTTTGAGTTTATTCCTCTGTTGAAAGGGGAAAATTACAGTACTTAACTTGTAGAGTTACTGGGAGATTATAAATGAAAAAAATATCTTTGATGAGTTTAGTGCCTAGATCACATTAAACACTCAATAGAGCCGGGGATTTAGCTCAGTGGCATAAGCACCTGCCTAGCAGACACAAGGTTGTGAGTTTGATCCCTGGTTCCAAAATAAATAAATAAATAAATAAATACTCAGTAGATTCAAGGTCTCACTACACTCTCTTTTTGCATTCCATGAGTCTCCCACCTACCTCATTCCATCTACCCTCCTACCCCCCGCCTATGTATTCTCCTGTTTAGCTGCTAGTTATTTCTTAGGTATTGGGGATATAGAAAACACAAATCACAGTCCTTTCCAACATGAAATTGTGAGAATTGAAGAAGGTGACAGATAAGTCCATATGTATTTAGGGTGGGTGATAATAAAGGCTGTGATGGGACTAGGTGTGCTTCAAGATTGATTCACCACTCAGTGAGGGAAAGGACTAAGGGAGCGCTGCACAGAAGAAACCCTGAAGCTGGATTTTGAAAGTGAGTAGCAATTTTCTGTCTGAAGAAGAAAGGGAGTTGGAGCTGTGAGACATTCAAGCACAGCATGATCATTACTCAGACTTCAACAGCAAGGTGTTTAGGGGAGGGGAGAAATGGACTGCATGCTGGAAGCCATAGAACACTATGGTCCGGGAATCTAACCAGAGAAAGGTGGGGTGGAGTCCAGGCTTGGAAGGAATCTTGCATAGCAGGCAATGGTAACTTTTTGATCTGATTAGTGTGTCCTTCCTCCTATAGGTTCTTGTTTCTAACTGGGTATATGTACACGTAGGAAGTACTAATACTAAAATAATAATAATAATAACAATAATAATAATAATGAAAAGAATAATAACTAATAGGGAACAAATGCTCAGTGAGTATCTTTTGCTTAGCTCTGTGCTGAATGCATTACAAGCATTATCTTATTTGATCCTATGAAAACCCTTAGGAGAAGGTAACATTGCCATCCCCTTTTCAATCAGCTTAACCACGACTGATCTTCCTGGCACATATTATCCAAAGACTTCAGCAAATGTCAAATGACTTAAGAGACAGATAATGTCACATGTCTTGCACTAAAGAAATAGAGTGGCTTTTTTTTTTTAAGATGGAAACACAAATATGGGCCTTATAGCCAATGTCTGTAGACCCTCTAGGGATGTGGTTACAGTTATCTGCCTGCAGAAAACTTTACTTCAACAGCTGGAGAAGGCCTCAACACAGGTGACAGAGTATAAAGAAAATGTTCTGGGAAGGAGGAATGACATGATCATATTTAGTTTGTTTTCAAAAGACCACTCGCCATCAGTTTGGAAAACAGAAATGTGGATGATAAGGCCAGATACACAGGCTGCTGTGCAGGTGTGGATGAGGGATAAGGAAATCTCGCCCTAGTCAGGGGTCACACATCAGTAAACAGGAAATGGGCTCAGGAAGCTCTGGATGCCATAGGGGTAGGACCTTGATGACAGTTCCAATCCTACTTCTTACTGAGGGTAGACCACACGACAAGCACTGGATCAAGCGTCTCCTTAGTATTTGTACCCACATGCGAGGTTGGCATTTTTAGCACTTATTTTTGACTAAACAGGAAACTGAGGCTGTGCACAACTCTTACTATTTGCTTAAGATTATCCAGTGAGTCAATGGTAAAAGTAAATTTCAAATGAAAAGTCCAGCTTTTAAAGACCACTCTCTAAACTGTAGGAGCCTCACGAAGCTCTTCCTCACATCTGCAGAAATCCTCCCTTTCTTATTTGAATACCAATTCCTCCTTTTCATTGCCTGTGGGACACTGGGGAGTGGCTACTTAACAGCTGCCTCATAAACCCTTGTCAGAAACACGAAGGCAGCAATTAAGTCCTCCACTAGCCTTCCAGTGCCTAATGAAGGATGATGCACTTCAGCATCCACCAGGCCTCTCAGGAGGAAGCCATAGTGCCAAAAACACATTGGGGCTGCTCTATAACCATGTGCTCAATTCCGTGACACTGGTTCTCAGCTACCCATCCCATCTGCTGGGAACCACTGGGCACCACCGACTGGGCGTGGAGCCTAATGAAGCAGAGAGAGGCCAGGTGCTCTCACTCTGGGCCAGAAGGCCCACAGCCACCTCAGCAGCAGGGAGAGGAGAGACAATAGAAGAATGAGATTTCAGATCATTCTATTTGGAATTTTTGATGGTTCGTGCAGGGTAATGGAGCATTTCTAAAATTATGTTTCCAAAGATGCGTCTGTTCTGCAAGATGTCAATAAATGTTGCAGGGGAAAAACAGAGTCTGTCGACAAGATGGCATCACAGACATCGAGTTAAACAAAACAGCTCAGCGTTCGGTACTGCTGGACTTCCCAGAGATTTTCATAGAGTAAAATCCATTCAGAAAATGACATGGGAATGACAGAATGCACGGAGTTTCCAAAATTTTGTTTTCGCCATAGAGTTCTTTGGTCCATGAAATCTCGATGGCCTGCTGTGAATGAGTTTGGAAGGCGAATATAATGCGACTCTTAATCCTCTCCTGCAAAATCTTATCTAATGATGGCAGCACAATTGCATCACATTGCCTCTGACTAGTTTTGGTGGTTGCTTTATCAGCATCTGCTCGAGCATATTTGATACACTACTAGTCAGGAAGTCTGCCTATAGGGGAAACAGGATACACTGGAA
The DNA here is from genome assembly GCA_004363535.1 of Dasyprocta punctata. Lineage (NCBI taxonomy): Eukaryota > Metazoa > Chordata > Mammalia > Rodentia > Dasyproctidae > Dasyprocta > Dasyprocta punctata. Next base: position 47,966 of record RJWM01015248.1, read on the forward strand.
GCTTCGGTTCAGTGTGGCTTCCCTTTACATCATTAGTTTAAAATTTAGCAAACTGAGCCACTTTCCAGTGATCTTTGATGTTGCTACACTCATTCCACAAATATTCATAAAACATATTCTATGCATTAGGTTTATAAACATGGAGTGTGTATTTGAGAAAGGAAGATAGTAAATGAGCAAAAATTTAATTTTAGACTAGGATACTGTACTGAAGACATAAAAAGGGTGTGCATGATGGAATGGATAGCAGCAGGTCCAAAATGATCCACGTCTTTGATTGGGTAGTCATGGGAAATGGTGCTGAGCAGATGACATTTGAGACGAGCACTGAAATGTGAAAAGGAGCCAGACAGGAGTGCAATTCTATGTCAAGGGAGATACAGAAAGAGACATGGAAAGGGGAAAGAATAGCAAGGGCTCAGGCTGTAAAAAGGAACTAGTGCCTGTGTTCTTGGAACATGAAGGAAGTCGATTTAGCTGGAGCACAAGGGAATGAGGAGTGGGTGATGTTAGAGAAGGCGGCAGGAGCCAGACTCATATCTTAGAGGGTCAACAGGCCCTGGTGCACAGT